>BSBK01005472.1:0-155000 GCA_027943335.1 Chamaecyparis obtusa
AGGTGCCTCTAACTTCATCTCATAGATAATACGAATAATTGCAATCCTTCAAGAACTTGAAAAGGATTCATAAATAGAAGAATAAAAAAGCATTCCTCAAGATGAGCTAGAGAAAACAACATGGAAAAGATACAATAACAAGGCTAAGAAGATAATTATTGACGCTGTTCAAGATCACATTCTTCCAACTAGATAGCTATATTATCAATGCTATATGAGGTATTCAAAACCATTCAAACTACATATGAGATCAACAATGTAAATAGATTGCTTACCTTAAAACAAAAAATCATGAACATTAAAATGAATAGAGGAGAAACAATTACATCATATTTTTTGAGAATTTCTAAAGTGAAAGATCAACTTTATACTATTGGAAATAATGTTGATGATCTAGAACTATCCCTAACTACCCTGAGAGGATTACCAATCTCTTGGGAATCTTTTATCCAATGCATTAGCGGACGATCGTCACTACCTAAATTTGATCAACTCAAAAATGATTGCACTGAAGAAGAATCTCGAGTAATCTCAAGAGAGACAGGTCCAAATATTGAGGGAAAAATTCAAGCACTAAATGATAATACAAACAACAAAAGGAAAAAAAACTTTAAATGAAAGAGAGGAAAAAATAGAGATCTCTCTAAGGTCCAATGCTACAAGTGTGATAAGTTTGGACACATTCACAGGTTCTATCCAAAAAGGAAGAAAACTCAAGAAACCATAGATGAAGTCAAAGAAGTGGAAAATCCTCTATTTTTATTAGCCTTATCAAGTGAACTAAACTCAAATAAAAGCACTTGGATAATCGATAGTGGAGCATCAAGAAACATAACTAGGTTTAGAGATCAATTCAAAACTTTTGAAGGACACTCAACTAAAGAGATCAAAATTGGTGATAACTCCACCTATCCTATCAAAGGAATCAGAACCTGTTCAATTAAATTAAGAACCAGAGTTACATTACAACTAAAAGATGTTCTATTTGTACCATGAATCAAAAGAAATTTGGTCTCTATTTCAGGTCTAGATGATCAAGGATATCGCATCACCTTTCATGAAGATAAAGTTATACTTTTTTGAAAAATCCAACATTAAGAATGATATTTCTATAGGATTGAGAGATAGATTATACAAACTTTGTAACAATAAAAAACATGCACTAAGTCATGAAGTATCAAATTGTAATGACATTTGGCATAGAAGATTAGGTCATCTTTGGTATAGTGCCCTACCTACCATAGGGAAGATCACTATAGGTCTTCCTCATCTAAAATCTGAAAATAAAAGAATTTGTAAAGGTTATGCTCTAGGAAAGAAATCAAAAGGGTCTTTTCCTTCAAGTGAACATAAATCAAAATTTGTACTAGAACTTGTCCACATTGATTTGTGTGGTTCAATATCAACACCCTCATTAGGGGGATTCTTGTATTACATAATCATTGTTGATGACTACTCTAGGAAACCCTGGATATATTTCTTAAAACTTAAAGAATCAAATGAAGTATTATTTAAATTTAAAGAATTTAAAGCCCTAGTATAAAATCAAACTGGGAAGAAAATAAAGACTCTAAGATCATATAATGGGGGTAAATATATCTTTGAAAAATTGAAATAATTCTACATTTATGTTGGGATTAAGAGGGAGTGTATAGTACCTTATAATCCTCAATAAAATAGAATTACAGAAAGAGAAAATAGAACTATCATTGAAGCCACCAAAGCCATGATATATGATCAAATATACATATCTCATTCTAGGCAAAAGCCTCAAACACAACTGTATACATCCAAAATAGATGCTCTCATTCAATCTTAGAGAATATAACACCTAAAGAAGCTTTTACAAGGATTAAACTAGACTTAAGTCATCTAATAATATTTGGTTATCCCGTATACATTCATGTTCCTAAAGAAAAAAAGGACCAAACTAGAGCCCTCCAGGAAGAAAGGTATATTTGTTGGCTATAGTGAAACCACTAAAGGATACAAAGTCTATATCCCATGGAAAAGATCTATTGAAATCAGCACAGATGTAAACTTTGAAGAAAATACTGCTTATAAACTATCTCTAAATATAGCAAATTACTAAATGAAAGAATCAGATGAAAATCATACAATTGAAAATTAGAGGGAGAATATCATAGAGTTTAATGAACCTCCACCAAATTTTGAAAATAATGAAATTCCTAATAAGAAGAAAAGGCCACTATGGGAAAGAAAGATGATAGAAGAAAACAACATAGAACCTAATGAAATTTTTCAGAGAGAATAAGAAAATAAGATATCAAATGTGCTATGTTGCAGTCCTAATTGAGCTCACAAAAGATAAACCTTCAAATATTGAAGAGGCCTTATCATGTCAACTTGTAAAGATGCAATGATTGAAGAATACCAATCTATATTAAAAATTGATGTCTGGGATGTTTTACCTAGATGAAAAGACAAATCAATTGTCTCTTCAAAGTGCTTATTCAAAATCAAATATGCATCAGATGGTAGTATTGAAAAACACCAAGCCAGATTTGTTGCCAAAGGGTTCTCCCAAAAGGATGGAATTGATTACGAGGAGATATTTTATCTAGTTACATGATACACTTCTGTAAGAACCATTATTGCCATTGCATCATCTAAAGGATGAAAGATACAACAAAAGGACATAAAGACAACATTCTTGAATGGTGTAATTAGGAAGAATTATATATAGAACAACCTAAAGGTTTTTCTACACATGGTAGTAATCTCCATGCATGAAAATTGAAAAAAGCTCTCTATGACCTTTAGCAAGCTCCTAGGGCATGGTATGAAAGGATAAAAAATTATTTCTCCAAGCTAGGATATTCCAAAAATAAAGTAGATCCTAACATATACTTCAAAATATCAAATGGTGATATGTTGATTCTAGCTCTCTATGTTGATGACTTGTTAATAACAAGTGAAGATCATCTTATTGCAAAAAGAAAATGAGATCTTGTGGCTTAATTTGATATGAAAGATCTAGGTCTTCTACACTACTTTCTAGGTCTATAAGTATGACAAAAGGAGAACTATATTTTCCTAAATCAAGGAAAATATACAACTGATTTCTTGACCAAATTTAGAATTATGGATTGTAAACCAATATCTACTCCAATGGAAACAAATGTTAATAAGCTTAAAAGTGATGTAGAAGATTCAGAATGTACAGATCGTACATACTATAGACAAATTATTGGATTCCTTATGTACCTAGTGAACACTCACCTTGATATTTGTTATGCTACTAGAGTATTAATCCATTTCAAGTGTGAACATAAGAAGATTCTGAGATACTTGCGAGGCACTATTAGGAAGGAAATTCTATTGAGGCACTATTGCACTTGGCCTGAAGTATCAGAATGTTGAAATCAAACTGCAAGGGTATTCTGATTCTGATTGGGAAGGAAATTCCAATGATCGTAAAAGTACTACAGGATGTTTTAGTCTTGGATCGGCTCTAATATCATGATTTAGTAGGAAACAATTTTTAGGATTTAATAAGACAGAAATAATAGTTACATGCAAATATAACCAATATGAGAAAATAATAAACCACACAAAAGAGAATACAAGACACAAAGATTTAATGTGGTTCACCCAATCCCTAGGCTACATCCACCAAAAACAAATCCAATATTATTATTATCCATTGATTACAACCTAATTACAATCCCTAATCCCTTACAACTCAATAATGCCGCAAGAAGCTACTAAAAGCATACCGCCTAAAATCCCTAATCCCAAGTCATTTTATACAAGATTTTTGTTGCTTTAGGGTTAGAATTGGTTACAACATGGCCAAAAAAATAGCACCAAAATTTTTTTTCTCAGGGGCTGCCACCCTTGAACCCCCACGTCGACCCTGCCACAACCCCCGACCTTGGCGAGGATACATGGAGGATGTACAATACTTCCCTAATCAGTCACCATACACCAATAATAGTTTGCAATTTCTCAAAGTTCTACTAAAGCTGAATATATGGTTTCTTCAATGGGAGCTTGTGAAGTAGTATGGCTAAGGAAGATACTAGTTGAACTATTTGGAAAACCCATGAATCCTATCATGATTCAATGTGATATCAAAGCTCCATCAAAATTTTAGTTAATCCATTTTTTCATAACCCATCAAAGCACAACTAGAGATACCTTATCATTATATAAGATATATTGTAGACAAAGATGTTATCAAATTGGTGTATATTAACATTGAAGAGCCAAACCCTGACATTTTCACTAAGCCCCTTGCCAAGTTGACAATAGAATACTTTAGAGGTAAACTTGATATGACTAAATTGTAGTTGAAATTTTTGATATTAAATATCAGTCATACATAGTTTTATATATTCATGAATATTTTAATATTGCAATATTATATCTCTGTGTTATCAAAGGCGATGATCTTTCAAATGAACTATGTGTAAGGTTACTATTGTTAGGTGATGATCTCAACAATAGTCTGACTTGTTATCAAGATTGACTACATTAAGTTGTTGTCCCATAATGTGCCAGATATCTTGATACTAAATTCGTTGTGTTATCATAAAGTGTTGTCCCAAGTTGTGTCAGAGACTCTGATAAAAATCATATCATGATGAACTCCATTAAGTTGTTGTCCCAAAATGTACTGGATATCATGATATTGAGATAGTTCTTTTTTTGGCCAGTAAAGGGTCGAAGATGAAGGATTTATATTAATATAAATAATGTCTTATCAAAACAAAAATATTAAATTTTGAGACCAGTTCGAAATATGTCCATGGAAATTTAAGATGCTTCAACCAGAGAGAAACATTGCTCAGCACCACTTCAAAGCCATCCCAAAACATGGTATGAATCCAGTTCAAACTTGAAAATTCAAACTAATATTAACAACTAAGAGCTTTTTAATTGTGAAAATTGTGAAAAATCCTAAAAGGAAATTTGCATCAGAGTTAATCCGAAGGAGAGGTGTAAGCCTACTCTGAGCTCTTTGTTGAGGAATTGTGAGATTCCTCATCCTCAGATTGGGAAGTAGACATGTTTTCCTGGTCCATCTGGTCAGTTGCATCTTCCTCCTCATCATCTTCCTCAGTTGCATCTTCCTCAACATCCTCCTCATCCTCCTCATCATCCTCATTATCTGGATATGCTTTTGTGACTTCCTCAGACTCTTCATCTTCCTCCTCCCTAGCATCTGAAGAATCCTAACTTCCTAGACCATTGATCCTTTCGTCATAGCGATATTTGTAGACCCAATCCATATTTACATCCAATTCATCACCATATGGTAAATCCATGCCATCTTCAATTCCTAGAAATCTAGAAAGGAAGTTCGGAGCTTTCTTCATTGAAGACAATCTCATCTCCTGATGTTCCCATTCCCATCCCCAGAGAATGAAGAACTTCCTCGGGGGACCTCCATAGAAGTTATGGCAAGGGGAGTTACCTAGCCCTAGGAAGGAAGAGTCTATTGTCATGATAATGGGAAGGTCCCATGGGAAGGAGATGAATAGTTTCTCATCTATCCCTACCAGAATATTGTGAAGGCCACTGAGATTGTTGCTATCAAAGAGGCAATAGCATATTTCTTCCACATGATTTTTGTGAGCACCTACCACTAGGATATTGGCCAACAAGCCAGAACAAATATCTGAGTTTATCCTATATCGATGATTGGTAAGCAAGAAATTAGTTCCCAAGATTTTTTTGTTGGCATGGAGGACCACTCTATGGTGGTATAAGAAAAATTCTTTTAATTTCTCATTTTAGATGGGAGAATCAAAGGAAATTTGATCCACTTTAGCAATCAATTTGATGGGAGTATCTATCGAAGGAAAGAGCTTCCTTGAGAAAACCATCCTGTATTTTCCAGAGAGAAACCTGAATTCCAAAATACAGAATGATGCTAAATCAAGGGTGCCTTCAAACTGAGCCTTTCTCCATAACTATCTCCATACCACCAATGATTGTTCCCTTGAGATTTTCCTCTGCTATCAATCCTAATTAGAATGGAGAGATACTCCTGTGAGTTGGCTAAAAATGGTAGCTCAAAAAAGAAAACCTTGATGTGAAAGGCTTCAGCTAAAAAGTGTTACTCGAAAGGGAGCAATATTTAGAAGCAAGACTAAATTAGATGATTGTGTATGAAGAGAGAAATTTAGACTACTAGCCACTAAGAGCTTGCAGTTAGCACGTCCTTTGACAACCAACAAAAAGTCATTTATGATCTCATACTATTTGCGGATAGTGATTTTACCACCACCTAGTGTCCTTTGCTGGACAGAACTTGCTTTGAGAAATCTACCAAAATGGATTTCCTATATTTTGAAGGGATGGCGGCCTAGGTGAAGTGGCCGAGAGACTTGATGTGACACATGCCTATTTCAAATGGCTTGTCCATAGGCCTTCAATTTTATACCACTTTTAAAACTGATGACTGTTACACATAGGTGCAGTTCTGAGTTATGTGGGATTAGTCTGATCATCCAATACTGTTGATTTCATGAATGTACCACTGGCTACTATATTTGCTAATTCATTGGCCTTGGAGTTTCCCTCATAGAAAATATGCAGGGAAAACTTTAAGAAAGCCCCTCCCTAGAAAAGGTATAAAATCTTGGCGAATCCTACATTATTTTGGGTGGAAAAAAATAATATTGTTGGCAATTCTTTTAATTTGAAAGGAAAATATATTAATTTAACTAACAATTTTTTTTTCAACTGTATGAAAATTCTATAAAATCTTGGCGAATCTTTCATTGTTGAAGAAAATCGTGGCTAGAAGTACACATAACTAGAAACCATCATTTCACCATTATTGTTATATGGATCCTAATTAATTATTAGACTTGAAGGTTAAATATTCCCCATTTTTATCATTGTAATTTCCCTCTAAATTATTGAATGGGGGTTTTGGGGTAGCATCTCCGAAAAATAAACAACTTTTAATATTTTAGTAAGGTGTTCTAAGTTAATTTTATACCATCTGACATATAGTAAACCTATTTTTTATAGCCGTTGGATGATCCTAAATCAATGACATAAATCCCATTCTGGGCCAAACTTTTAAAGGACACCAAGCTCCCAGGAAAGTCTCTAAAATTAAGACATGTCCACAATCAAATTTATTTTGGGCCAAAGTTTGAAAGGATAAAAAGTTCCATGAAAAGTCTCTGAAATAGAGACACATGTCAAATATATGTACATAACCCGTACCCTAACTTAAATTTTGACCACATATTGGCAAATATGACCATTAATTAAGACAAGCTTTGGAAATTGTAGGCAAAGTTATCTCTAAAATACAAATAATTCCATATCACTATTGGTGAAGTTATCGCTAAAATACAAATAATTCTATATCACTACTGGTGATTGGCCTATGCATGGGACCCAATTTTTATAAAGAATGGGTGACATGGCCACCCCAAAAGTCCAATTTTTTTAGCCAAATTTGAGGTCCCCGATGAGTGAAAATAGCCAATTGGTGAATATTCGCCACTAAAGTTTTCCCTTTAAATATGATTAGTCGTTGTAGATTTATATTTTTTTGATTAAGTTTAATATTACTTCCAAAGAGGCTTGCAAACGCCAATTTGAAGTTTCCCCTATTCTAATTGCATTTATCACAATCATAGAGTCTCCTTTGATTTCCAATTTGTTCAAACCTAATTCATAAGCCAAAACTAGGCCATGTAATAATGCTTTGAATTTTGCCATATTATTGGTGTTTGGTTCCAGTGGATAAACCAGTTTTGCTATGATCGACCATCTGAAAAATGAATTATGCAACCAACTCATGATGGTCCTAGGTTCCCTTTTGATGCTCCATCAAAATTGAGCTTAAACCATCCTGGAGAAGGAAAATTCCAAACATAGGAAGCTTGTTGAAGATGGTTGGCTTTACATCCTCTGCTGATGGTGGTTGGAGTTTTGAGACCATACCATCTTTTGATCATTTGATCATTCCAACTAGTATATAATTTATGTTTAGCTGATTGAGATTGGATACGAGAGTTCATGATCTCTACTATCACAACCTCAATTTTGTTGAGGATGGATTCAATTTCCATTAATTTATCTTGGAAAAGCCTCCTTTTTCTCTCTTTCCAAATCTCCCATATTAAAATAGAGGGTGATATGATCCATAGATTTCCACATAAGCTTTCTTCATAGAGCCTAGGCCACAATAGTAGATGAGGCTAGATTTCTTGAGGAAGAGCAGAGAACCAATCTAATTTTGAGCCCAACTAGTTCCAACATTTATTGGTGAAGGGACATGTTAAAAACAAATTATTATAATTATCTTCACTATTGAAGCATGGAGAGCATCTAGATGGTCTAAAATATCCCATTTTTGTGAACCTGTCTGCTGTTAGAATTCTGCCCTGAGATGTTGCCCAAGTGAATACTCCTGCCTTAGGGAGACAAACCTTATTACAGCATAATTAAATTACGATTGTATCTAATTTTTGAAGAGGTCCTGATAGAATTTCATCTCCATCCTTAACATTGTAGATACCATTTTAGGCCCCATTACAAATAATTTCATCCCTCCCCTGTTTGAGGAAGAAGAATCTTCCCTTGAGTATCTCTTTTAAATTACTTAATTCCTGAGGATCTAATTTGAGGAATGAAAAGTA
Organism: Chamaecyparis obtusa; assembly: GCA_027943335.1. NCBI lineage: Eukaryota > Viridiplantae > Streptophyta > Pinopsida > Cupressales > Cupressaceae > Chamaecyparis > Chamaecyparis obtusa. The sequence continues at coordinate 8,640 of BSBK01005472.1, forward strand.
TTTCTGTTTCTAGGAACCATCTACTGCAAAGGATGAAGAAGGGATAATGTAGTCTTTGACCAATGATCCCCATGCCGAAAAACAAATATGACTGATTTGATTTTGGCCTAAGGATGAATTGATGTTTGGGAAGCCTCCCCATGAATCCTCCCAAAACTGAGCCACATTTCCTTCTGTAATGTTCCAAGTGATGTTGTTGTCCACTATGTGTCTTGACTTCGAGATAAAGTTCCAGATTCTAGAGCCTCTAGGGAAGTCTCTAATGTGGAAGACCTCTGTTAATAAATGATTACCAAGATATTTACCTCTTAATATCCTGACCCATTTATAGTTCTGATTTTTCACAATTTTCCAGTAGAGTTTAGCTCCTAAAGCTTGATTCTGCCACAAATGGTTTTTGATACCTGTGCCTCCTACCGATGTAGGTTTGAAAATTTTTATCCAAGATATTAGTTTGAATTTTCTACAAGGATTTGTACCTCGCCAGAAGAAATCTCTTAACTTCTTCATGATGTCCATATATCCACTCATTGATAGGGAAATACAAGACATTAGATAGATAGGAATTGCAGCCAATGTGGCTTTAATCATTACAATTCTACTCACCCAAGAAAGCCATTTGGATTTCCAATTATCCATCTTGTGATCCAATCTTTCATTAATGGGCTTCCAGACCCCTGTAGTTCTTAGATTTTTATCAATGGGGATTCCCAAGTGGAAGCATGGGAGGGAGTCTAATTTGAATGCCAGAATAGATTCAATTTTCTGTTGAATTTTCATTTTAGTGTGGAAGAAGAAGATCCATGATTTATCCTTATTCACTGCTTGTCCAGAGGCCTTAGCATATTTCTCTAGAATTGCCTTGAATTGAGAATATATTGAGATAGTTCTTGACTTATTATTATGATAGACTTCATTGAATTGTTGTCCTAAAATGTGTCAGAAGTCATAACAATCTATATGTCAAGATGGACTATGTATTACCTGTGATATTGGAGACTTCATTGTCATCCTAGGATCAAGGTGGTTATTTGATAAACTTCATTTAGTTGTTGTCAAGGATCAGATAACTTACATTTCTCTAATTGTATTTCATAAATAAGAAATTCTTAATGATGTTGTTCAAATCTTCTCTCGCTAAGAGGGGGTGTTGAGAAATAGCTTCTTTCAGATTAAGGCATACAAGCATACAAGTAAATATACACATATATGTTAAAATGATATATATATATATATATATATATATATATATATATATATATATATATATATATATATATATATATATATATATATATATATATATATATATATATATATATATAATTTCAAATTTGATAAAATATATGAGTATGATATTGAACTTATTAATATATTGTTTGGCTGCCCAAAATAATAACTTATATTATCATCGAGTGATCTGATTAATATCTACCATACTCATTAGTCATCATTGATATCAATATTGATAATCGGTATTACAGATAGTTAATGTTATTGATAGTTAATGGTATGTTTACATAGGGACATGACCATATGTGGCATAAACCACATATGGTCATGTCTCTACATAGACATGACCTTTCAACACATCACATATATATCTAATGTCATTGTTTTTTGTGGGAACATATCAATAAAAATGTAAATATAATTACCACAACAAACATATGATACTATCATTTTCCACAATATTAATATTTGATGATCTCAGTAAATGTTATGGTAAACATTTAGTCTGAGATAAATTCTAGAAACCACATTAATAAAGACTATTAAATTTCTCTATTTAAGATCTGCATTCCTTAACATTAATGAAAAGGAAAGATCTTTAAGAAGGTAAAGTGGATCATGGTGGTTCTTTCTAAAAAATATATTTAGAATGTTTACAAGTGAACACTTAGTGCTTTGATAAATATATTTTGTTTTCAATTTTGAAGTAATGTCAGAAGAGAGAATCTTTTTTATTGAAACAAAGGAGATACTTTGTAAATAATTCTTCTATCATCTCTTATAAATTGTAAATAGGTTAGTGAGGCATAAAGCTAGTGAGGTACAAAAGACCAGTGAGGCAGTAAATTTGTCAGTGAGAAAGCATCAATGAGATGTACAAATTGATTTGAAAGATAAAGTTATTGAGGCTAATTTTGAGTGATTTTATTCCTTAGGGGGGTTTCCACTCAAGACAATCCTTATGGGCCAATCATTTTTTTGTATGTTGTTTACTTTATGTTATATGTATTATTTGATTTAAAGTTGTTCAAGGTTTCAAAAAGAATTTAAAGGCTTGATTTCGTGTATGATAGCTGATTCACCCCCACTCTCAGTAATCATTGTACTCCAACATTATCTAGATACAAATTCAAAAGTAGAGAAAAAATGAGATTTAACATAAACATACATATAAACTTAAGAATTAAAAGAATAAAATTAAAGAATGTAGTACCTTAGTGTAACCACACACCAAGCTAGAGGAGGGTTAAACCTCATAAATGTTTATTATCTTACTATGGGTTGAATCCCTCCACTAAGGTTGGATAATCCTCTCCGTTTTTTTTGAAACATAAATCCTTCTAATGATTTACACATCCTCTTCTATGTTATGTGTTTCTTCTCACAAAATTAAAAATAAAAGTAACTCATACAATATTTTCTTAGAGAGTCCTCTTTTATCATATAATAAAATGCAATAAATATTTTTCTTGAAAATGGCCAAGGACAAAGGTTTGGATAAAGTTTTCATCAAGAGTGACTTCTTAAATATCATAAATTGTTTAAAGGGTATTTCCCCTCCTAGCTAGACTATTAAGAATATTATTAAAGACTACATGAAGATTCTCAATGAGTTCCAAGATATTTTTTTCTCATGTGTACTATGAGGGAAACCAAGTGGAAAATTACCTTGATAATAAAGGAGTCATGCCTCATCATTGCTTTAGTTGGGAATCTCTGAATCACATCCAAACAGAGATGAGTTGGCTTGTTAGATATGATGTTTATGGGTGGCCTTTTAATACTTAACTTTTGATTATTTTCCTTATACGTGAAAATGCACAGTTATAGGAAGCTTTCTTTATTACATGTGTAGATGTAATTTTTGTATTTGTTGTTTACCCTAATTAGATTGGTGTTGCATAAAAACCATGGTGATACAATGGGAGGAGATAGGAATAGGATGAACCCATTGTCTATGAGAGATGACAAAATATTGTGACATTGTAGAGTGTCATTTCTACTGGGGGCTTAATCCCTACATCGAAACACTACATGGGGTGGATTCTTTAGTCATAGAGGTATTTGAGAAGAGTTGGAAGGATGAGTTTTTGTAGGCCTATGGAATGGAGTTGGTGGTTAGTAAGGAGATGGTATTCATTGTATCCAACATGCAGAGTGATGGAAGTACATTTTATAGGGAGAAGAAATTAACTTTGGAGGCAGTGGGCATTTACTTTCTCCCAGGTGAAAGAGTAAAAGAAAAAAATACTACTTATGGGGGTTGTGACCATATTTCTCTTACAAATCCATGGGGGGACATTTTTTAGGTGATCATGTGTTATGTGACCTTGGATGGAAATTTGGAAGCTTATTTAGTTACCATTTTGTTATTCTTAAAATTTTTTGCCATGATAAATGTATATCCCTTCTATTTTATCTTGCTTCTTCTTTAGATCATAGTATGGTGGCTCACAAGAATAAACTCTCTACACCCATTTTACATGAAGCTTTAATTTTAATTATTATGGAACTTGATAAAGCCCCGAATATTGGAAAATTACCTTCTTCAAAAATTGGGCTAGAATTTAAAAAGAATGTTAGGATTCATTATGATGAATTGGGAACAGATCATGATGATGTAAATTCTAAAGGGGATGAGATTCATCATGTTTATGAGAAAAAGATGAAGGATCTCCTAAATCCTACTACTTTCATCCCTTCTTCGTCTCGAAGAAAAATGATTGTCTTTTTGGATAAGATGGGCTTTGACTATGTGCCATCACAAGAATTTGTGCTAGATTAATTTTATCAAAGTATGGGTAAGAGTAAAGGAAAGATGAACCTCAGTAGGGATACGTCAAATATTTTTTCAAAACCCTCTTGGTCCCCTTCTAAGACTATCAAATTTCCTCTTTGGATGAAAACTAATCCCCCTTCAATTAAGGATACCCAAATTGACTCAGTTATGGTTAGGAATGATAAGGAGCTTAATGGTGAGATCCCTCTAGAAGTTGGGAAAGAAAAACCTATTGAAAAAGGATCCTTTATTTGGGAGGATTCCTCTGTTAGTAGTTTTTTGAAAAATTTCTTGCAAAGTCAGGAGGCCCTATTTGATTGGTTTATTTTAGAGATTAATGTTGTTAAGATTGGTTCCTCTTTAAATCAAAAAAAGATAATATTATTTCCATTACACACACTTTGGATAAGGGAATTAGTGATTTTAAATAGGATCATGAAGAGAAAGTTAAAAATGTGGAAGATAAGTTTGATGGTGTGCATGTCAATTTCACTAGGGTTTTGAATATGAGCAAATTATCTTTGCAAGACACTGATGAGGGATTTTAGAAGCTAAATGAGAAACCTAAAGCAATTCATCACTTATCCAAAGATAATTACCCTTCTAGAAACTCTAGAAATATCATGTGTAATACTAACAACTTCCAATTGAGGAAGAAGAACAAAACCATGGGCAAAGACTTGGAGGTGAAAACTAATCTTATGGTTCCTACTAACATGCCAAGTCCAGCTATGCACTTAAAGAGTAAGAGTAAGGGATCCACCCCCTTGGATATCATTGTTAAGAAGGTTATGGATATAAATGAAGATATCATCATAAAAAATGAGATTTTAGCTAAACGTCAGTAGGTTGGTTAGCAAATAAAGGTCCCCTATTTTTTGTTGGTTTTTGTCGGTTGGGTCCTATCTAGTTGTGGTGTGGTTTATCTTTTTGACAATATGACTCTTTTTTGTAGTATATTTTTGGGTTTATAATACTTGTAAAACTGGTTTCCTCTAATAAAAAATATACGATAATTTCCTTTTTTAATAAAATTAAAAAAAAATATTATATACAAGATATTGTATGGGTTAATACATATTCATGACCTAATATATAATGATATTGTATATAATAATTTAGGTTTGATTAATATCTAACATGGATAATAATATATTTTATGACTTTACTAGCCTATTTTTATAAATATTGTAATAAGACTATATCTATCATTTATATACTATTATATTTAAATTATTATATAAATTACTAGTTTTATTTTTTATTACTATTGTATAATGTAAAGAATATAATTTTTTAAGTTATTATATTAAATTTTATTATTATTTTTACCTATTTTACTGGCATAGTATATATAATATAAACGTTTGCATCTATTGAATAAGAATCTCTTACTTTCTTTGTAACTTAGGTATTAGAACAACCTTACCTATCATTTTTGTCCACAATTAAATTGATATAATTTTTATAGTGTTGTATTCTCATGAATACTTCTCCAAATTACTTATTTTATTTTTAGAAGACCACTTTATGTTGTAATAAGGAGTTTTGAATTCTCAAAAACTTTTTAAAAAGGGGGGTTTTCTCTCATGTATTGTAAACTTCATAGTTGATTTAGTGGCTCCCAATAGAGTGAAACACGTAACGATCATCTCATCCAAAATAAAAGGAGGAAATTTTAGGAGTTAATGTTGAATATGTCCTATGGGGGAGTATTTAGAATCATTTTGTAGAATCTGTATGTTGCATTCATGACTGTGTTTGTCATTGATGTCAACACTTTGATTTACTGAAGATTAGCAGAGAAGAAGATAATGTTGTTAGAATAACTGAGAGGGGGGCGAATCAGTTAATCACTGTCCCAATTCAAAATGTATAATCCAAAACAAATAATTCAACTTCTGCTATTTGGTAAACATAAAATACTTTCACTGTCTATGCTTTTACTGATTATTAGTCTAAAACATATAGTAGTTACCAATCAAATCTAACATGTAATATGAAAAGTATGATAACAAATAAATATCATGATCAACACATAACACAAGAGATTTAACGTGGAAACCCTATGAAGGGAAAAACCACCTAGGATCGGCAACCCAAAAATATTCACTCTTCTAAAGTGAGGTCGGTGAAGACCCAACCCTGTTAAAGGTTTACAAACACACTGTTAGGTGTGACCTTGTTAGAGGATTTTAGACCAACCATTATCATCCAACCAGCATTCACTATGGGGTTGACAGGATAACAATGTTCATTCTATGAATGATACATAATAAGACTTTCTTAGTCCACTCGGTTAAGAGATTTGACTGTGTACAATGGTTAAATATGTAATAGTAGGTGATCTGATCTATTACAACTTCAATTGTAGATATACAGATCAATATTCAACTCATACAAATCTTTTTGATTAGTGTAACACTTATGATTCAATAATATATCAACTTACCATCCTTTGGTAATTACTCTTTGTCACTCAATAATGCTCTGCAATTGGTTTCTCCTTAACCTGTATGATTAGAATGCATGAAAACTTGTTCACACGATAATTCTGCAGTTTTCTTTTCTTCTGGCTACCTTCATTGTGAAATCATCAGTCTCTTATATAGAAATATAAACTATTTTCTTCTTGTCCATTAGATTTTTTCGCTTAATCTCATCCACTGATTTTTCCACTTTAACCTTCTTCGGTTGATGTGTCAATAAAACATTTCAATCTACTCCATTAGATCTTCCTTGAATTTTTTTAGCCGTTGATCATCATAACAAACATTATCTATTACATTGATTTCGAGGTACTTTCTAGCTCATCAATCCTATTGGCTAAACCAATCATTTAATTCTTTCTGTTCTACTTCGGTTAACAAAGAAATACGTTGGTGAACACAAGCTTGGTTTACACTGTGCTCGGTATACACTACACTCTGTTGGTGTATATTGAACTGCTTCATCAATCGACAACATTGCTTTGTGTCATTAGGCTCTTTTCCTCATCATTGATGAATGCAACATAATCAAGTTAATATCATAAGGTCATAGAATCATCAACAAGTTACTCAATGTATTCCTTATCCTCATCTATCATATCCATCTTCCTCATGTAGATATTTATGTTCTTCATCTCTTTCACTCCTTTCTTCAAATGCTTTGGTATAGTAACTTACAAGATAAGTGCTGTCAAACTAGTTGACATCAATGATAACATAATACTGATTTAATCATCTTACATATCTAATCAATCAGCTCAGTGATCTTTAATCACAGATTCTTCAATTAGGGTCTAAATCAGTTGTAGTTCATCAATCTCTCCCTTTGGCATTGATGGCAACTCAAGTACTATGAAATATACCATACACATTCCAAACATGTATTCTACAACTCTATGAACAAATGATGTACAAGCTCTCCCTAGCTTAATATGTCTAATCACTATGTTACAAAAAGAATTTGCAAGTGCAGACTCAGTTCTACAAATGTGATCTTTTTAGCTCTCTTGTTCCTACTTTTGTTCTCAGTAACTGATCTTCAATACTCTCCCTTTCTTACTAATTATCTCTCCCTCAGATAGTTTTCATCAGTGCATATTGTTTCATATTATTTATCTCTCCCTTTGACAACAATGCCAAAGAAAGAAAGAAACAAATAGCTCTGTATGTTTGATCAGTCTTAATACTACTAAAGAGGTCTGTTGTCTTGTACATTCTCTGTATCTCTGTATACTGATATGCCAATCTATTCCAATACTTTTTATAGCTTTAGACATGATCGAAAGTGTGAACTATGTTGCATCAACATCTATGATCTTCTGATAAGATTAGGCTGATGCAACATCCAGATCTCATTAGTGACCGTTAGACAGGGGACAGACCCCAAGTCTAGTCCTCAAGTATTCAAATGTATCCTTTGGTAGAGGCTTTGTAAATATGTCTGCAAGTTTTTCTTTAGATGTAACAAATTCTAACTTCACTTGCTTCTCCTGTACTTGTTCTCTTAAGTAGTGATACTTAATAGATATATTCTTTGTTTTAGAGTGCATCACTAGATTCTTTGAAATGTTAATGGCACTAGTGTTGTCATAGTATATAATCACTGGGTTAGTGATTACCTCATTCATTCCTTCCAACACTTGCTTAATATATGCAATGTTTGAGCAATTAGTAGCAACAACAACATACTCTGCTTCAGTTGTAAACTGAGAAATACAAGCCTACTTTTTACTTGTCGAGGTTACAAGTCTTTCACCAAAGAAAAATGCTCCTCCAGTGGTGCTTTTTCTATCATCCACATTTCTAGCCCAATCAACATCGATGTATACCTTCAATTCAAACTTGCCTTCCTTAGGATACCATAATCCATAATCTTCTATTTTTTTTCAGGTATCTTAAGATTCTTTTAGTAACAACCATGTGTAATTCTCTAGGGTTAGCATAAAATCTAGCAACAATTCCCATAGCATGTGATAAATTTGGTCTACTGTGAACTACATACATTAACTTACCAATCATGGATCAGTAAAGTGTCTAATTTACCTCTATAGTTTCATCTTCCTTTGTCAATTTACATCCAGTAGCCATTGGTGTTCCCACAATTTAGCATCTTCCATGTCAAATGTCTTTAGTACTTCCTTTATGTATTTAGATTGTGTGATGAATATCCCATCACTCTATTGAATCACTTGTAAGCCTAGAAAGAACTTAATCTCTCCAAATATAGACATTTCAAATTCTTGTCTCATCTCATCAGCAAAGGCTTTACATATGTGATATTGACCTCCAAAAATAATATCATCCACAAATATCTCAGCAATAAGAATAGTATCATCAGTATCTCCTTTCATATACAAATTGTTGTTCTCACTAGTACTAACAAATCCAATACTTAACAAGTAAGTATGCATCCTTTCATTCCAGGCTCTCAGTGCTTGCTTCAAACCATATAAAGCTTTATGTAGTCTATGTACCATGTCTTTGTTGTCTGGATCAACAAACCCTTATGGTTGTTCTATATAGATGTCTTCTTCAAGTATACCATTCAGAAATGCTGACTTCACATCCATTTGATAGACTTTGAATTTCTTGTGTGCAGCATATGAAAGTAGCATTCTAACACCTTCTAATCTAGCAACAGGTGCAAATATTTCACCATAATCAATTCCTTCCTCCTGTGCATATCCCTTTCATACCAATCTAGCTTTTTTTCTTGTTACCTCACCATTTTCATTCAGCTTGTTCCTGAAAATCCATTTAGTACCGATAACATTCTTGTCCTTAGGTCTAGGTACTAAACTCCAAGGTTTTTCTTCTCTATTTGTTCTATTTCCTCTTTCATTGCATTAATCCATTCATCATTCTCCAATGCAGCTTTTATATTCTTTGGTTCAAATTCACAAACTAGACATGTACCTTATCTTGCTTTGCTCCTTGTCTACATTCCAGTTTGTCTGTCTCCAATAATTTGTGTCTCAGGATGATGTCTCTTGACAAATCTTGCCAGTACTTAGTCTCTTCTTTCTTTTTCATCCTGCTCAGGTTCATTTTCTTTCTTGGTAGGTCCATCCTTCTCGTCGGTTTCTCTTTCCTATTGTTTTGTATGGTTTTCCTACTGACCGATTATCATAGGTTGCGGCTTTGGTAGATACTCTAGTTGCTCAATGTAAGTGAATCCACTGTAGTCTTCTGATTCCTTTCTACTTTCCTCTATGTTCTTGTCATCAAACTCACCAACTCAAACATTAGTACTTTCAATCATTTTATTTGTAACCTTATTGAGACATTTATATGCTTTACTTTTAGTGGAATATCCCAGAAATATCCCTTCATCACCTTTTAAGTCAAATTTTCCATTTCTTTCATCTTTAATAATAAAGCATTTATTTCCAAAAATCTTGAAATAACTTATAGTAGGTTTGTGTACAAACCATAGTTCATAGGGTGTCCTTCTTCAGTTGTACTCGGTTAAGAACATAGACTGCAGTGCTGACAAGTTCTCTCCAATATGTCTGGGCAACATTCTTTTGCAACATCAGTGTCCTAGCATAGTCAACTATTGACCTATTCCTTCTTTCAGCAATGCCATTTTGCTGGGGTGTTCTCGGTGTAGAGACTTGTCTTTTAATACCATGCTCATTACAGAAATTAGTAAATTCATTAGAGATAAATTCACCTCCTCTATCAGATCTTAAGCATTTTAATTCCTTACCAGTCTCTTTTTCTACTTTTTCCTTATACCACTTAAACATCTTGAATGCTTTAAATTTTTCTTTTAGAAGCATAATAGACATCAATCTAGTATAGTCATCAACAAAAAGAATAAAGTATCTATCACCATAATAGCTTTGAGTTCTCATAGGACCACATAGGTCGGTATGAACCAAATCAAGTATCTTCTTTGTTGAATAATCCTTTCTTTTGAAACTAGATTTAGTCATTTTACCTTTTTGACATTCATGACACATAACATGATCAGGTTTTGACAAGTTAGGCAAAACTCTAACTCTTTTCTTTTTACTGATCTTAATCATGTTATCAAAATTCACATGGCATAACCTTTTATGCCACAACCAAGCATCTTCATTTTTCATCATCAAGCAAGAAGACTCATCAGTATCAAGATAAAACAAATTACCTCTTGATTGTGCACCAGTTCCAACTAGTCTTCCTCCATCATCAAAGATTTTCACTTTCTTTCTCTCAAAAGCAACTCAGTGACCAGAATTGTTTAGTTGTGCCACACTTAACAAGTTATAGTTCAGTCCATCTACCCAATAAGCATTATCACATTTTATCCTATCATTTATCATCAGGGATCCATTACCTCTTACCATACAGGGTGTATCATTACCCATCTTAACTGATCCTCCATTGTATTCTTCAAGTTGATTAAATTTCTCTTCATCACCTATCATGTGATGTGTACAACCACTGTCTATGATCTATGTATTATTTTTGTTAACTTTAGAGATCAATGTTGTTTCTACATGTTTTTCTTCTTCCTCAGAGTCATCTTTCATAGAAAAAAATACAACTTCTACATCATCATCAGAATCAGATTCAAATTCATTATCTTCGGCTATGTAACATACCTTTTTCCCTTTGTCATTATTGTCTCAGTTGTCTTTGTTGTTGTATCAGTAGCTCCTATTGACTCTCCTGTCATAGCTTCCTTTAGATCAGTCTTTGGATCTTTCATCATCTTTATTATGTGGACATCTAGCAACAATGTGGCCAACCTCTTTACAGTTAAAGCATGCTAAAGATAGCTTACCTCTATATCTTCCTTTTCCTTTAGGTAACCTTCTGGCCATAAGAGCTTCAAGTTCATCAAGCTCATCATCGGTATTGCTATCACTATCAACATTCTTATTATTCCTACTACTAGACTTACCAATCTTCAGAGAAGACATGAAAGAAGACTCAATAGTCGGTACAACACTGTTATCAAAGTTATTCAATTCAAAGGTTGTGAGCTTACCAATCAGAGTGTCAAGAGTAAGGTTGGATGCAACCCTTATTTCATGAATTGCAGAAATCCTAATTGCATACATTGGCAGTAAAGTTCTGAGAATCTTGCTTATCACTGTTTCATCATCAATAACTCCATTTGATCTCTAATAGCATGTACTACCTCTTTTAGTCTATTTGTGTACTACACAATGTTCTCACCTTCCTTCATCTTCATATCATTGAATCTACCTCTTAGGCTTTCAGCTCGGGCTCTTTTAACATTCAAATCACCACTGTATATCAGAGTTAGTTTGTCCCACATGGATTTGGTAGTAGTGCAACCCTTAATATCTTCAAATTTAGCATCAGCACAGGTAGTAACAAGCTCCATCTTAGTAATATTATGTTCATGCCTATCTCTTAGCTGATCAAGAGTCAAGGGACCAGTGGTCGGTTGTATATAGCCATTCTCCATCAGTTCTAGTGCAGAATTCCCAATTCTAGATATGTGCAACTTCATCCACTTTGCCATACTGCAAAGTTCTCTTTTTTCAGACTAGGCACTTCCCTCTAATACATCTTGAGACCTTTGTGCTGAAGCCCTTAAAACTCTATTCTAAGCAACCAATGCTCTAATACCAATTGTTAGAATAGTTGAGAGGGGGTGAATCAATTAATCACTGTCCCAATTCAAAATGTATAATCCAAAACAAATGCTTCAGCTTCTTCTACTTGGAAAACATAAAATACTTTCACTATCTGTGCTTTTATTAATTATCAGTCTAAAACATATAGTAGTTACCGATCAAATCTAACATGTAATATGCAAAGTATGATAAAAAATAGATATCATAATCAACACATAACACAAGAGATTTAACGTGGAAACCCTGTGAAGGGAAAAACCACCTAGGACTGACAACCCAAAAATATTCACTCTTATGAAGTGAGGTTAGTGAAGACCCAACCTTGTTAAAGGTTTACAAACACACTGTTACATGTGACCTTGTTAGAGGATTTTAGACCAACTGTTATCATCCAACCAACATTCACTATGGGGTTGATAGGATAACAATGTTCATTCTATGAATGATACATAATAAGACTTTCTTAGTCCACTTAGCTAAGAGATTTGACTATGTAAAATGGTTAAATATGTAACAGTAGGTGATCTGATCTATTACAGCTTCAATTGTAGATATATAGATCAATATTCAGCTCATACAAATCTTTCTGATCAATGTAACACTTATGATTCAATAATATATCAACTTACTATCCATCGGTAATTACTCTTTGTCGCTCAATAATGCTCTATAATTGGGTTCTCCTTAACCTGTATGATCAGAATGCATGAAAAATTGTTCACGCAATAATTCTATAGTTTTCTTTTCTTCCAGCTACCTTCATCATGAAATCATCAGTCTCTTATATAGACATGTAAACCATTTTCTTCTTGTCCATCAGATTTTGCCGCTTAATCTCATCGACTAATTTTTCTACTTTAACCTTCTTCGGCTGATGTGTCAATAACACATTTCAATCTGCTCCATTAGATCTTCCTTGAATTTTTTTAGCCATTGATCATCATAAAAAACATTATCTGTTACACTAATTTTGAGGTACTTTCCATCTCGTCAATCCTATCAGCTAAACTAATCATTTAATTCTTTCTATTCTTCTTCGATTAACAAAGAAATACGTCAGTGAACAAAAACTCAGTTTACACTATGCTTAGTATACACTACACTCTATCGGTGTATACTAAAATGCTTCTTCAACCAACAACATTTCTTTGTGTCTTTAGGCTCTTTTCCTCATCATAGATGAATGCAACATAGTCAAGTTAATATCATAAGGTCATAGAATCATCAACAAACTAGTCAATCTATTCCTTATCCTCATCTTTCATATCCATCTTCCTCATGTAGATATTTTTGATCTTCATCTCTTTCACTCCTTTCTTCAGATGTTTCGGTATAGTAACTTACAAGATAAGTGCTATCAAACTAGTTGACATCAATGACAACATAATACTAATTTAATCATCTTACATATCTAATCAATCAACTCGGTGATCTTTACTCACATATTCTTCAATTAGGTTCTAAATGAGTTGTAGTTCATCAAATGTTTGTATTAGAGCATGTTGAGAATTGCAGATCAAGGTATGCGAAGTTGAGGAATTATTCTATATTGTGTCCTAAGATTATGTCTAAGAGAGTGTATGTAAATTAAATTATTCATGAAAGTTATGTGTAATTTAGTGGAAATAGTATTCAAGTATTGTTCCTAAGAAGTAGCTTGTCATTTAACTAGATAATATCTCCTAACCAGTATAGAATCTGGACACACGAAGTTAAAGAAAGGTTGATGATATTTAGAAGGTGACCTGGATGAGACATCATAGTCAGTGGTTGCATGTGTGAAGAATTATTTAGTTTTAAAGGCGACAATTTTATGTGGTTATGAAATATTATGTAACGTGTAATGATTTATATTTTGTAATGGTTAAGACTAGTTGGCTGACTCTATTGTCAATTATTTGAGTGTGGTATAAAGGAAGGATCATATTTCTTGATTGTAACATGTACGAAGAAAAAAAAGAGATATATGATGATATTAATGTTGTAAGAGGATATGCGAATTGAGAATATCTAGTATTGAGATCTGGTGAAAGAGTTGGTGCAGTTTGGCACAATAAAAGGAATGAAGATAAGTTGCTAAGATCAGTAATTTTTGGTAATAATCTATTCGGATAATACATCGATCATTTGGAAAGTGGGTTTGGTGATCTTTCCCTTGAAGCTATTTGGATAGTGGGTCCTTCTGCCTTCCATAACTCTTAACTGGGTTAGAATCTTTTAACAGGGATTCAAAGTCTCCTAATAGGGACTGATACATGTACTGAATGTATTTCATAAGACTCCTAACAGAGTCCATCCTATCACAAGAAATTTTCATATTAGTACATCTTTTATGGGTACCATCCCCACCGGGGTTTACTCTTTGATTAAGAGGTTCCCTAGTCAACATATCTTGTGTTATTGTGTATATTTATTTTTCTATGGTTGTTGTTTATATTGGTTACATAGTTAAAATATGATAATGGTATTATAAGTTGTTTTTATCTGATAACTGATTCACCCCCCCCCCCTCTCTCATTATCTTGGTGGAATTTACTTTCTAACAATTGGTATCAGAGCAGGAGGTCCTTGAAGGAAAATTTTAACAACTTAAAGAGATCTATAGCAACTCATTTCAAGAAAGAAAGCCCTAAGTTTGATGGAGTTAACTATGATAGCTAGAAAGAAAATATGAAGACAAATCTACTATGTTTAGGACCAGGATATTGGTTGTTCACAAAGAATTATAATAATATCATTGAAGAAGATAAACTTGAAGATTGCACTGATAAGGAAAGAGATCTATTCATGTGTAACATACTTGCCAGAGAAGCACTTTTGTTAGCTCTTATGGAGAATGAATACAGTCAAGTAAAAACTCTAAGGACATCTTATGAAACTTGGTTAACTTTACAATCTACTTTTGAAGGTGATGTGCATGCAAAGAAAATTAGATTACAGAATTGGATATGTTTATTTCAAGATGTGAAAAATGATGGAAGATGAATCTATTAGAAGTTATATTGGTAGGACATCAGAGGTTGTTGTAGGTATCAAAGCTTGTGAAGGAAATAAACCAGAAGAGTAAGTCATATAGAAGATATTAAAGACACTTACCCCTGTGTTTAAGTAGACAACACAAATGATTGAACAAGTTATACTTTGTATTGAAAGGTTTACCAAAGAAAATCTTCTTGGAAGATTAGAAGCAGAAAAGATAGGCTTGAGACAGTCTAGAGACTTACCTAGAATTAAAACAACATTTAGCACACTTAGTGTTCACCCTAATTTGTCAATAAGTACAAGTTTCGGTGGAGATTATGTTAGTTGTAGCAGATCTAAGACCGAAGAAGACAGAAAGATTGAGGAAGGAATTGCCTTGCTTATGAAAAGAGAACCTGAAGGTAAGAATTTTTTAAAATGTTGGACATGTCAAGAATATAGTCATTTCACATCTAAATGCCCTAAGAGAGTGAAGAAATATAAGAATAATTTTAAACCTAGAAGATCTAAAGAATGTTACTATGCTAATGATGAAGAATTTGAGGCTAGAATTGAGAAAATATTAAGTGAAAGTGATAATGAAAGTGGTGACATAGGATTTGTAGCAATAAAAGAAGAAAACTCTGAAACTGAAGTTAGAGAAGAAAAAGATTTAGTTTCTCAAGTAGAAAAGAAAACTAATTGGATCATAGACAGTGGTTGTTCACATCATATGACTGGAGATGTGAAGAAATTTATAAAGTTTAACAACTATGATGGAGGAATTGTTAGATTTGGAAAAAATGCACCCTGCTTGATAAAACGAATAGGATCTATTACTCTTGATGGAAAGACTAACACTGATTATGTTTATTTTATGGATGGATTGAAACATAATCTTCTGAGTGTTGGACAGTTAGTTGATAAGGGATATTAAGTATGGCTTACTGAGAAGACTTGTGTGATCAAGGATAAGAATGGTAATATGATTGGAACTGGATCAAGAACTAGAGGTAATGTACTTCAGTTGAATCCTACTGAGAAGACATGTTTGATTACTAAAATTGATGATAGTTGGTTATGGCACAAAACATTTTGTCACATAAATTTTGATAACATTGTGAAAGTAAGTACTACATTTGCAATAAGAGATTTGCCTAAGATTATGAAACCTACTAACATGATAAGAAAATAATGTGTGATGGCTAAGCATAAAAGAAGTTCTTTTCCCAGTAAGAAGTTAACCACAACAAAAAAATTGGAAATTGTTCATATAGATTTGAGTGGTCCCACAAGGACTAGAGGATTCTATGGTGAAAGATATTTTATGATTTTTGTTGATGACTTTACTAGAATGATGTGGATAGCATTTCTTAAAGAAAAACATGAAGTATTTGACAAGTTTAGATTGATTAAGAACAAAATTGAGAATGAATCTGGAATGAAGATTAAATGTTTAAGGTCTGATAGAGGTGGAGAATTTAATTCTAAGGAATTTAATACTTTTTTGAAGTGAATGGCATTAAGAGATAGTTTTCAGCCCCTATAACACCTAAACAAAATGGTAGTGTAGAAAGAAGGAACCGATCAGTAACTGAAGCAACAAGAGCTATGTTATTTGAGAATGATATAGAGAAGACATTCTGGAGAGAAGCAGTGAATACAATAGTATATACAATGAATAGAGTACAAATCAGATCAGTCATAGGCAAGACACCTTATGGATTATGTTTTGGACATGCACCATCAGTTAAATATTTCAAAAATTTTGGAAGCAAATGTTATATTAAGAGAGATGACAACATTGGTAAGTTTGATACCATATTGATGAAGGTATATTTCTTGGTTATTCATTGAAAAGAAAAGCATATAGATGGTTCAATAAAAGAAATAAGACTATTGTTGAGAGTGCAAATGTTAAAATTGATGAGAAGTTCAAAATTCAGGAAAGAATACTTGATTATGAATCAGATGAAGAAGTTCGCCCTAGAATTGATCAAGAAAATGTTGAATTATTTTATGAAACTAATAGTGATTTGTAGAATGAGAGTTACATTGAGGAAATAAGATAAGAACTGAGATTAGAAGACAAATTTGAGGCAAGAACTGAAACAATGACACATAATAAGAGTCTAGCAAGGAATCATCCTACTGATCAGATTATTGGGAGCATATAAAAAGGAGTTCTGACAAGAAATAAGGTACAAGAAGAACTATGTATGATTTTTCAAATTGAACCTAAAACTACTAGTGAAGCTTGTAAAGATGAAAATTGGATTCAAGCAATGAAGGAAGAACTAGATCAAATTGAAAAGAACAAAACTTGGGAGTTGGTCCCTAGACCTAAAGATAAAAATGTGACGTAGTTAAGGTCGGAGGATCCAATAAAGGACTATCCAAACTTGCAGCCAAACACCAACAATGTAGAATAACACAACAAGATAATGTTTCAATAGAATTTTCATTCAACATGCATGACTATAAGGCCTTTCAAGTTAGGGCCAAATACAATCACTTACAAAAGTATTTCTACAATCTCCTAGCTAGTCCAGCTCTGAAACACGTTAGCAACTGATGGAAACACTAAGGAAGATCTAAACTTGAGCTCACAAGCCACCAAGCAATCTCCTTGTCTCCAAGCATGCAAACCACTAGCTCTACTATTACAATTATCAAATAAACAATCTAATCTTCAAGATCTCACAGGATCCAAATTCTATCCTTCTCAACTACTTCCACTGACTCACTCCCTATGCCTCCTAAACAATTACCCAAACACTCCTTAAATATATTTCCTCAACCATAAGTCAGTTGGAAGAAATAATTAACTCCTAAACCAAGTCGACTTCTACTACAAACAAATATTAAATGAAACAATAGTCGGCTCTCTAATAGCCTTACAAACATTTAATTCTCAATGTCAGCCTTAAGATCCACATAGGAGAATACAAAAAAAGGTACCAACATTAAATACACCAAGTTGGCCCACCTAAACTCCAAGAACTCTAGTCAGTAAACTAGAACTACTGAGCACCAATAAAATAATCGAGCACACCAAGCATCACCAAGTACAAGTTCCACCGAGCGCTAGAGGTTTTAATGAGTTCCTTCAGCGACCGAGCCTCTTCATTAACCAAGATCGTCAGTTAAAGCTGCAACCAAGTAACATAGAACCACTTCAACACACCACCATGCAGATTTTATGAGTACCCTAGAATGCCCCTGCATCATACACCCAAGGTTTGAAAATAAGTTCTCATAGACTAGAAGAACATCTTTCGGGATTCAGCACATAAACCCCAAACTAGTTCTTCACATACAAGCCTTTCAACTCTTCTTCTTGCATACTCTTCCATTTATTCTTCCTCTATCTTTTCAAGTCTTTTCTTGATAATACATAGGTCTGTTCTCC
The DNA here is from genome assembly GCA_027943335.1 of Chamaecyparis obtusa. Lineage (NCBI taxonomy): Eukaryota > Viridiplantae > Streptophyta > Pinopsida > Cupressales > Cupressaceae > Chamaecyparis > Chamaecyparis obtusa. The sequence goes on from BSBK01005472.1 coordinate 27,117, forward strand.
ATACTGATCAATCCTTTCAAAATTCTTCAACTCATGTTAGCTACCAAAGCTCAGGTTTCTCCTACCGAGTATTGTATCCAGAAAAGGCATCAGGGAAAGCTTCCTATTATTCTTCTCAATAGTAAATACATTCTTGACATAGTCATTCATAGCTTTACAATCATATTGCCAAGGTCTACTAAGTAATATGTGACAACTATTCATCTCCACAATATCATGCAATACCTGATCCTTATACTGGCCAATCTGAAAATCAACAAGACATTTCTCCCTCACTTCTAGAGCATGAACATCTTGCAACTAGCCAATCCTATAAGGATAAGGATGTCTCATTTTATTCAATCCAATTTTTTGAACCATCTCCTCAGCTACAAGGTTATCAGTACTACCATTGTTGACAATCACATCACAAATTTTACCTCCTGACTTGCACCAAGTTTTGAACACATTATTCCTCTAACAAGGTTCCACCTTTGCACTGAGCAATGTTCTCTGAACTAGCAAGTTCTCATATTCAAGTTCATTCTAAATGTTCTCATTCACCACTGCATTCCTTCAATCACCAAACTTCTTCTATGTGCACTCAAAAGATCTATGTGCTTCTTCACCACAATTATAAAGAGTGCCCTTGAAGATAACCCTACCTATCTTCTTCTTCAACTCCATAGGCTTTGGTTCATCTTCAATAGTCGGTTTATCCTTCACTAAGTGATCAAGCTTCTCCTTCCCTCAGGAATTACCATGTTGTCTCCTTTTCAACTTATCTTCCACCTTCAGAGCATACTGATAAGCATCCTCAACCAAATCAATCTTCAACATAACAATCTCATCTTAAATATTGAATCTCAAACCATTCACATATCGAGCTACCTTTTCTTTACCAAGTTCTCTGTGTCCAAACCGAATAGTCAATTTATAGAACTCCTTGGTATAGTCCTCCACAATCAAATATTTTTACTTTAGATTTTGTAACTTCTTAAAAAAGTCAAGATCATAGTCAGCCAGTATGAACTTAGCTTTCAATTTAGTCACCATCAACCTCCACCAATTGATCTTCATTTCGCCTTCTTCTTCTCTATCTCTTTGTAATTATTTTTACAAAAGAGAAGCATTTCCTTTCAACTTAGTCTGTGCCAATCTTACTCTAAGAGGGTCTTCAATTTCTTCAATCTCAAAGAAGTCTTCTAACTCACCAATCCAACCAATCAAATCCTCAGGTCTCAATGTACTAGAGAAATTAGAAACTTTCATTCGGTAACTAGTACTTAACCGAGCTCTAGATCTATGCAACCAAGCAATTTTGTTTTCACCAAATCTATCCCTCCTATCATCTCCACTAGATCCAATAGCTTCAAAGTCTTCAACAAATTCCTCATATCCGTCTTCAGTACCAAGATTCCTCGGCATACCAGCAATAGCCCTCATGATCTCAGTGATCATGTCATTCTTCATCAATTCCATCTCAGATCTAAAATCCACTTTAACCTTCTCTATAATCTTAGATTCCACAACATCACAGATATCTACAATCGCCCTAGGATCCAATATTCTCAGAGGCATCCTTCAAGATCTTAGAAAATCCAAGGCAATAAATCAAAAACTAAGGTCCTGGTGCAAACTACCTCAACTCAAAGATCAGTTTACACACTCAAGAACTGCAACCTCTAATACCACCTAACGTAGTCAAGGTCAGAGGATCCAATAAAGGACTGTCCAAACTTGTAGCCAAACACCAACAATGTGGAATAACACAACAAGATAATGTTTTAACATAATTTTCATTCAACATGCCCGACTGTAAGGCCTTCTGGGTTAGGGCCAAATACAATCACTTACAAAAGTATTTATGCAATCTTCTAGCTATTCTAGCTCTAAAACACATTAGAAAATGATGGAATCACTAAGGTAGATTTAAAGTTGAGCTAGCAAGCCACCAAGAAATCTCCTTATCTCCCAGGATGCAAACCACTAGCTCTGCTATTACAATTATCAGATAAACAATCTGATCTTCAAGATCTCATAGGATCGAAGTTCTATCCTTCTCAGCTACTTCCACTGAATCACTCCCTTTGCCTCCTAAACAACTACCCAAACACTCCTTAAATATATTTCCTCAACCATAAGTCGACTAGAAGAAATAATTAACTCCTAAACCAAGTCGGATTCTACTGCAAAAAAATATTAAATGCAACAATAGTCAGCTCTCAAATAGCCTTAAAAAAATTTGATTCTCCATGTCAGCCTTAAGATCCACATAGGAGAATACAACAAAAGCTACCAATATTAAATACACCAAGTCGGCCAACTAAAACTCCAAGAACTCTAGTCGGTAAACTAGAACTACTGAGCACTAGTAAAACAACCAAGCATGCCAGGCATCACTGAGTACATGTTCCACCAAGCACCATAGGTTTTACTAAGTTCCTTTAGTGATGAAGCCTCTTCATTAACCAAGATCATCAGTTAAGCTGCAACCGAGAAATACATAACCACTTCAACACACCACCATGCAGATTTTTTGAGTACCCTAGAATTCCCCTACACTCGAATGTTATAGGAACTAAATGGGTCTTTAGAAATAAGATGAATGATCAAGGTGAAGTTGTATGAAACAAAGCAAGACTAGTATGTAAGGGATACTCACAACAAGAAGGAATTGATTATGAAGAAAGTTTTTCACCTATTGGAAGAATTGAAGCGGTAAGAATATTTTTGGCTTAGGCAGCTTATAAGAAATTCATAGTGTATCAGATTGATGTGAAATAAACATTTTTGAATGGAGAATTGGAAGAAGAAGTCTACATTGAGAAGCCTTAAGGTTTTCCTTTAACTCAAGAAGGAGACATGGTATGTAAAATGAACAAAGATCTATATGGACTAAAGAAAGCACTTAGAACATGATATGCAAGATTAGATAAATATTTGATAAAATTAGGATTTACTAAAGGCGCTACAGATATTAATTTGTATTTGAAAAAGAGATTGAGAATGGTTTATTGATTGTAGTTATTTTTGTTGATGATATTATCTTAGGAAGAGAAGATGAAGCTAGTGATAAATTTGTTGATAAAATGAAGACAAAATTTGAAATGAGCATGATTGGTGAGATGAAATATTTTTTTAAGATTACAGATAGCACAAAATAGTGATGGTCTTTTCTTATGTCAAAAAAAATATCTTAAAGACTTGTTGTAGAGATTTGGAATGGAAAATTGTAAGCCTGTTGGCACACCTATGGTAACTGGTCATAAGTTATCTAGCACAAATAAAACTCTTATAGTTGAACAAAAGAAGTACAGATTAATGATTGGAGGATTGCAATATTTAACTCATACAAGACTAGATATATCACATGCAGTTGGAATTGTCACAAGATTTCAAGCTGATCCTAAAGAGTCACATTATGTAGTAGTAAAAATAATATTTCAGTATTTGAAAGGCACAATTGACTATGGATTATGGTATGATAAATCATATGAATTTACCCTATGTGCATATACAGATGCAAATTTGGGAGGTGGTGTTGATGACAAAAAGAGTACAAGTGGTGGGGCATTTTTTCTTGGAGGAAGATTGGTTTCTTGGCTAAGCAAGAAACAAAATTGTATTTCATAGAGCACAACAGAAGAAGAATATGTAGCAACAATAAATAATTGTAATCAGATAATATGGATGAAACAAGTGTTGAAGGATATTGGAATCAAGTTCAATGATCCTGTTATCATACATTATGATAACATTAGTACAATAAGTATGTCTAAGAACCATGTGTTGCATTAAAAAACAAAGTATATATAAATCACATATCATGTTGTAATATAAAAAGTTGCAGAAAAAGAAGTCAGAGTTGAGTATATCAGTACAAAAGAGAAGATTATAAATATATTTACAAAGCCTTTACCTAAAGATACATTTGAGTATTTGAGAGGTATACATGGGGTAATGCCCCAACCTACTCTTGAGTAGTGATGTAGAAAGTTGCATCAGTCCAGTGGTATATGAGCTCTATTCATTCTAGACTGTATGTTGATACTTCCTCTATGGGGGAGTATGTGTGTTTCTAAGTTGTCATGAAGGAATCTTGTGAATTTATTTTCTAAATAGTGTCTTTTGACATTCGAGCTTGTGGATTGACATATTGATGCTTTCTTTTTCATTTATGTCAATGGGGGAGAAGGATAAAATGAAAAATACTTGGTGATTTGATTGATGAAGAGGATTTTAAAAAGTGAATTACTAAGGAGAAGGATACATTTGATGATTGATTGATTTGATTGATGAAGAGGATTTGAAAAGATAATGCAAAATAATAGTGTTGCATTTTGGTATTCATGGAACTTGGATGTTTTTCATCTATGTTGCCATTAATGCCAATGGGGGAGATTGTTAGGAATGAATGCTGAATATGTCCTATGGGGGAGTATTCAGAGTTATTCTATAGAATTTGTATGCTACATTCATGACTATGTTTGTCATTGATGTCAACACATTGATTTACTGAAGATTAGCAGAGAAGTAGACAATGTTTGTAATAGTGCATGTGCAGAATTGCATATCAAACTATGTGGAGCTGAGGAATTGTTCTAAATTGTGTCCTAAGATTATGTCTAAGAGCACGTATAGAAATTCAATTATGCATGATAGTTATGTGTAATTTAGTGGAAACAGTATTCAGACAGTGTTCGTGAGAAGCGGCTTGTGATAATTGGATAATATCTCCTAACCAGGATAGAATCTAGACATGCGAAGTTAAACAAAGGTTGATGATATTTCAGAGGTGACTTGGATGAGACAGCATAGTCAGTGGTCACATGTGTGAAGAATTATTTAGTTTGAAAGCTGACAGTTTTATGTGGTTATGAAATATTATGTAACATGTAATGATTTATATTTTGTAATGGTTAAGCCTAGTTGGCCGACTCTATTGTAAATTATTTGAGTGCAGTATAAAGGAAGGATTATTTTCCTTGATTGTAACATGTATAAAGAAAAAAAAGAGATACATGATGATATTAATTTTGTAAGAGGATATGCGAATTAAGCAGATCAGGTATTGAGATCTGGTGAAACAGTTTGTGTGGTTTTGCACAATCAAAGGGATGAAGATAAGTTTCTGAGATTAGTAATTGTTGGTATTATTCTATTTGGATAATACAGAGATCAATTGGACAGCAAGTTTAGTGATCTTTCCCTTGAAGCTTTTTGGATAGTCGGTCCTTCTCCCTTCCATAACTCTTAACCAGGTTAGAATCTTTTAACAAGGTTTCAAAGTCTCCTAATAGGGACTGATATGTACTGAATTTATTTCATAAGACTCATAATAGATTCTATCCTCTCACAAGGAATTTTCATATTAGTACATCTTTTGTGGGTACCATCCCCACCGGGGTTTACTCTCTAATCAAGAGGTTCCCTAGTCAACATGTATCTTGTGTTATTGTGTATGTTTATCTTTCTATAGTTGTTGTTTATATTGGTTACATGGTTAAAATCTGATAATGGTATTATAAGTTATTTTTATCTAATAACTGAGTCACCCCCCCTCTCTCAGTTATCTTGGTGGACTTTACTTTCTAACAGGAAATTCAATATTACTTTTCTTATTTTATTTCTTATCTTCATAATAAAGAATGTGATACATATATATTAAATATTTTAAGTACATATATAGTTTTGAATTTTATCAACAAATGTGAGGTCCACTTTAATTTTATTCCCATTTTATATGTTCAGAGGCTTCTCAAAATTCAACACAAGTTTCATATAACAAATATTAATGTCACTGGCCTAAACATTTTTCTTTTTGATAATTTTTTAATAAAAATATATTAGAAATAATTATAATAACACTTATAAATTTAAATATAATAATAAAAAAAATAAAATTTTACACTAATAATATAGATAGAATGAAAAATACTCATATAAATTTAAATATGAGTAAAATATTCATCATAACTAAGTCTATGGAGACAAGTGTATATGTAATTTGAATATTACATGTGTATTGTAATTGGAAAATAATACTATAGTAAATTAATTTTTTAAGAAAAACTAAACAAAGTATATGCTAGACTATAAAACTCTCTTGTAACAATATAATAAATGTTTGGTTAAAAATCTATATAAAAATTTAAATTTTTTATAGCTATTAGACTCTATAACCTATTTAATTCAAATGACATCTTATCAAAACTATAAGGATTAACAATAATGATTATGCTATCTATTATGATAATTTTGTATAGACAATTAATTTAAGAGTAGGGTTGTTTTTCAAGATCTAAAGAACGTTACAAGAATGATCTTCAAAATAAGAGAGATATGCTAATTTCATTATAAAAATATCAACTTTCATAGCTTGGATCTAAATATCATTAATGAATCACATGACAGTTCTTTTATACAAGATCATGTTAATAGACTATGCATGAATTATAGTAGATCTGAGAAATAGATTATCCACGTACTCTTCTAACATGTCTTAGATTTTGAATGTAAAGAGGGTGATTTTTTTTTTCAAAATAAAAATGGTTAGATGCATATTAAGCTCAATTGTGTGCATCTCAATACCAAATACAATGTATAGAATGGCCTACATAGTACCATCCTCCCAATTTTCATATATCATATTTTTTTTCATTATTATTTCATATAAATAAGATCCTAACATAAATTATTATTTACATACATAACAAGGATAATGATGACACTTTTCAATCTTAAATTAGTTATGAGCATCCATTACACATTATTATTGGATTATTATGATAGATGGAAGATATTTTTTAGATCCTATTCCTATGTTAAATGGGTATGAATTGAAATCTTTTTTATGATAATTTAGACCTCCATTAATATGCATAAGAACATTGTATACTAGTAACCAAAAAAATCATGGATAGAAATTGCTACTTATTCATTCGATTCTGAAAAAGATACGAGACACATGATAAGAAGCATTTGAGAAAGATTTTGTAACTTGGAAGGTCGTTTTCCAAAATGCTTAAGTATGATGGGTCATTTTACCTAAAGGAGGAGCACAACAAATTTTACAATTTAATAATCATGGATGTAACCATCTCAAGTTTTTTCTTGGGTGCTTAACACATTGATGTTTATTTTAATGACCTAGTTAACAGAAAAGTACATCAACTAGGATCCTCGGTGATATATATCAATGCTAGCATTCCACTTGGAGTGAGTTGTAATGAAATTATTATTATAATCTTATAATTAGATGGAATCAACTTTGACTTTCTAGTTTTCAATGTTATCAAATATTTTATTTTTCTTAATTCTATATTTATTATAATTTTTATTATTTAAATTAATATTGTTTGTTTATATATGAAAATCTGTGTATCTTGATGAACTTATTAATAAATTTCTTTATGTACTGATTGTCATCTCTTTAGTTTGTAACTAACTTCTTGAGAAGAATGTAAAAGATAAAAGATAATGCTCTCACTAGATGAGAGTCAATTGGTGATTCTACCATCTACTAATCTTTGGAGAAAAACTAATAATCAAAATCTTCCTCTTGTCTAGCATAACGGAGACTACTTTAAGTCTAATGTTGAGATCAACCCTTTTATTTTTGTAGTTTTGTTTCAAAATTGAACTCTTTTACTACCCTCATAAATGTACCTCTCTATCACCCTCTTTTTTAATATTATATTTATTTTTAAAATTAATACAAATTAAATAAAATATCTATATATAAAATATGATTATTATAAAAAAATAATAATAATCTTTATTCAATAAAAAAACCAATTGACCCAAAATTTCATATACAATAACATACTATACTTCATTCTGAAATTGAAATAAAAAATTAATCTATCAAATATAAATGAATTAAATCTTAAAAAAAAAACAGTTTAAATTGATCAAAACTTAAATTTAAAAATGGAAAGAGGAACAATAATGATATATAACCACTAAAATATTCCCATAAACTCATGCCCACCACAAAATAAAATTGTAACATCATATAAGATATTGAAAAGAGAGACCACTCAATGAAAATTTATTCTTTTCGATTTATTCTCAATGTTTTCATCATCCTTTGACTTAAACTTATTCTTGGGAATCTCATTCTAAAAGCTTACTGAACAGGAAAAGAATCAATTCAGATTACCATTAGAAAAACAGACCGCTTTTCATTCATATTAGATGCCATCAACTTTGGTAAACATAAGAATATGCTGCCATGGAACAAATAATTCCAGAACTATGCCATCAACTTTGGTAAACATAAGAATATGTTGTCATGGCACAAATAATTCTAGCGAATTCCAAATAATTCCAGAACTATGCCATCAACTTTCAAGAAAGAGAAGAATTTCGTATCTGTGCCATCAACTTTGATAAACAGAAAGAATTCCATTTTATCTCAAATGTATTCCTCTTATCTTATGACCATTATAAATGCTCGTTCCGTTCAATTCATCCATACTCCATGTTTTTCTGGTACATTTATTTTCTTGCATGATTTTTGTAGGTTTGAAGGAGCTGAAATTGATGCAGCAGAGCATGTTGTTACTCCAAGAATGATTTGCCCACATGATATGCTGCTGTTAAGTTATCATTTGTGGGGCACTCATTCTTGGGGAAGTAACCTGTTTTGCTTCTCACAAGAACTCGCATTTGAAGGGCTTAAGTTGTTCGAAGGTAATATCTTATTGAAAATTGTAGAGATTATAATATAGTTAATTGTTCAATATCATATTTTGTTCTTTGAGCCTATAATTCAAGTCATTTACTCTACAATATCTAGAATAACTAGATTATCAGATTTGATTTGTCAATTGTAATACTATTTTATTCTATTTTTGAAATTTAAATTTTATAATCTATTTTTTAAATAAAGATGGGGAATATAATTGTTTTTTAATAAAGAATAATTATTAAAAAAAATATTGACCAAAAAGTTGTAACTCAATTTCTTGAATACAACTGACGAAGATGATGATATGAGATATAGAAGCCATCCACCAAACTTCAAAGCCTTTGAATTCCCTTGCACTAGGCTTGAAGTTAAGATGTAAGCTCACTCAAATATTATATTTAAAGATTGAGATGTGGTCTTTCTTTTGGTAGTTCATATACATAAGGATACTAAAGAGGTTAATATCAATTTTATTTTAGTCATTAAACTTCCTAATAGAATATACATAAAATAGTTAATATCAAATTAGTTTACAAATTAATATTTCTTTATTATTTAATATTTTTTTATATGTATCACTCTAATAATAGATTTGTCATCTTTGTCTTTATGGTAGGTTTGTTTAATAAGTTGCCCTTTTCATATGTAGGTATTAAGTAATTGTGACTCATTTTCCTAAAGTTATTATGTGATATTATATTCTTTTTATTATTATTATTTGTTGTAATTATTCACCTTTCTTTATTTGAGATGTGTGTCTTAGTAATATTGAATCCTAATTAATGTTTAAGATATGAATATTAAAATATAGTATTAATATAATTTATATTAGTCTTTATATTTATAAATCAATTCGTATGCATAAAATAGTTATTATCCAACTAGTATAAATAGGGCATTAGTTATATTCATATATTACTATGTCTTTTCATCAATTAATTTAATTTAATTTTAATTGATTTAGATACAATAGCATCTTCTTATATACAATAAATAACATCAACATTTTCACTTTAAAATATTAAATATATTATTATCTTCAAGGGTACATCTATATTTCCACATGGCTTTGTTAAGCCTAGTGAGGTGTCCCTATTTGACCTATTCTACTTGAGGTGTCCAGGTTGTTATATGTTTGTGAGTGGTCTCAAATGATATTTGATACATCTCCCTATTACCTTGGGTGGTTTTCCACCACTCTAGGTTGAAAGAGCTCATCCCAAATTTTTTTGGATGCACTCAAATCTATATATGTAAACTTAATCTTCATTATTGATTAATGAGATTTCCCTTGAATTGTGTGCTTGCATTCTAGCTTTTAGATCTTGAATAATTGTTTCATGGTATCATAGTTGAATTTAGTTGTTTGCGGGTCTTTTCTTTTTTACAGAAATCAAAATGAAAGGTTTTCTAGAGTTTTTTGAATCACCATTCACTGGGAGCATACAAGGCTGAACTTATGAACCTCCTATCAAGACTCTTGAATCCATCCACAATTGTCAACTGGGCACTCTTATGGAATTTTTAATTTAAATCTTTTAGAAAATATTGTTTGGGTTGCACTTATTTTTGGAAGGCAAGCCCGGTTTGTATGTGATAGATTGGGATCTCACCATTTTATGAAGGAAGTGCTATTTTTTATTAATAAAAAGCACACAAGGTGTAGGAGTACTTGTTTTCTCGCCATAAATTCAACATGCCTAATCATGCACTATTTATATATAAAGTGCCATTTTATGATTCTTGGAATGGTTATGATATGCACTATTTCTATAAAGTGCCAAAATAAGGGAGGATCAAAGATATAATCAAGGGGGTGTATTGTGTGGATTATTTTGACACTTCCTTGTGAAGTGCTATTGTGTTGTGTTAATCCTTTCACTGCACTCTTTCTCACATTTCATCCTTATTTTCCACTTTCTACAATCAACAATATGGATTATAATGTAGCTATACAACCTCTAACTCCTTTCAATTATCATGAATGGAAGTTGAAAGTAATTCTCATACTTAAAAAATGTTTATTTAGAGTAACTATGGGAATAGAAAAAGAATATAATGCAGCTAAGGATAAAGAAATGTTTTTCAATAAGTGTGACCAAGTATTTGGCTTCCTATGTTTAAATTTATCTCCTAAACTAGTATTCCATGTTGAGAAATTGAAAACACCCAACTAAGTTTGGGAAGCTCTCAAAACATTGTTTGGGAGAACTAATGAGCTTAAAAGTCATGAGTTGGAAAATAAACTCCTAGGTCTTAGTCCTTTTAGTTTTTTTGACTTTACATGCCTTCTTCACTAAATTTAAATCTTTGAAGTTGCAATTGAAATATTTTGGAATTGATACTTGAGAGAGGGTCAATTAATCCTTTATGTACTTTTCATATTAGGTCCTGAATATTCAGTCTTTGAGTCTACTTTCTATTCTACAAAAAGAGCTCTTGGAGCCTCATGGTCTATGCCCTCAATTGATAATTTTATTGATGACCTTACAATGGAATAAGAAAAGTTAATTCAAATGGGCACTTTGAAGACTACTAAATCTCAAGTCCTAGTTGCAGAAAATGATTTAAATAATCAACTTCAAAAGGAAAGAAGAAGAAAGATAAAAAGTACAATGAAAATATTAAGAAACAAGATAAAATTGACAACTCTAAGTAGGATAATTTTTTTCATAGTAAACCAACTAAGGATAAAGTTAAATGTGCATATTGTAACAATTTTAGGCATGATGCACATCAATGCTTAAAGGAGTAACTTGAGAAGATTACACAAATTATTAAGAAGAATAATATAGGTTAATATGATTCAAGTAAGGAATCTTCATCAACTCAAGCTAATACAAAGGAAAAAGATAAATCAAAAGGCAAGGCCATTGCTTCTACAACATCTTTATTTCCATCATGGATTATAGATTCAGGTGATACACATCACATGGGTTCTCAACAAGTTATTTTTTCTTCTTTAGAGAAGTCTAAAATGTCCTCAATCACCTTAGGGGATGATACTCTAGCATTGATTAAAGGGAGAGGGACTATTGAAGTTTAAGGTGGAACATTGTCAAATGTTCTATGTGTTCCATCATTCACAACTAACCTTCTTTCTATTTGTCAAATTACTCACCTAGGAAAGGGCATGAGAGTCAATTTATCTCAAAATTCAGTTGAGATAAGAGATTTTCAAAGAAACAACTTGGTATTGTTAGAATAACTAAGAGGGGGGTGAATCAGTTATCCACAGTCCCAATCACAAAATGTATAACCAAAAACAATTTACTAAAACTTCTGTAGCTCAGTAATATAAAATACTATACTGTATGTGTTTTTACCGATTACCAGTCAATAACTTATAATAATTACCGATCAAATCCAATATGCAACATGTAAAGTATGACAACAAACAATCATCACAGTCAACACATAACACAAGAGATTTAACATGGAAACCTTGTAAAGGGAAAAACTACCTAGGACTGGCAACTCAAAAATTGTTCACTCTTCTGAAGTGAGGTCAGTGAAGACCCAACCCTGTTAAAGGTTACAAACACACTATGAGGTGTGACCTTGTTAGAGGATTTTAGACCAACCGTTATCATCCAACCAGCATTCACTATGTGGTTGATAGGATAACAAATGTACACTCTATGAATGACATTACAAGACTTTTTGGTCCACTTTGTTAAGAGATTTATCTATTTACAATGGTTGAAATGTAATAGCAAGTGATCTATTTACAACAAAACTTCAATTGCAGATTATTAGATCTATATTAAGCTCATTCAAATCCTCTGATCAATATATCAATTCTGTTTCAATCAATATTTAGTAACTTACTGTCTCTCGGTAATAGCTTTCTGACGCTCAATATTCTCTACATTTTAGTTCTTCTTAACTAGTCTGATCAGGCATCCATGAAGCTTGTTCACGTGATATCTCTACAGTCTCCTTCTTCTAGCATAAGTTTCATAATGAAACTCTAGTCTCTTAAATAGACAAGTAAACTATTTTAATTCCATCCATCAGATTTTGCTACTTATTCTCCTTCGTCCATTTTGCTTCTTAAACCTTTCTTGGCTAATGTGTTAGTAACACATTTTGTTTCCATCCTTTAGATCTTTCTTGAATTTTGTTAGCCATTGATCTTCATAAAAAACTTTATCTTTAATCTTGAAATCATAACACTTTACATCTCATCAACTTATGTCGGCTAAACTAATCATTTAGTTCTTTCCTCCTGCTTGGTTAACAAAGAAATGTGTCGGTGAACATAAGTTCAGTTTATACTATGCTCAGTATACACTACACTGCATCGGTGTAAACTATGATGCTTCAACAACCGACCACACTACCTTGTGTCTTTCAACTCTTTTCCTCATCATAGATGAATGTAACATAATCAAGTTGATAATATAAGGTTATAGACTCATCAATAAGTTACCCAATGTATTCCTTATCCTCATTTGTCATATCCATCTTCCTCATGTAGATATTTCTGTTCTTCATCTCTTTTTCTCCTTTCTACAGATGTTTCAGTATAGTAACCTACAAGATAAGTACTATCAAACTAGTTGACATCAATGACAACATGTTACTAATTTAATCATCTTACATATCTAATCAGCAACTCAGTGATCTTGAATTATAGATCTTCAATTAGGTTCTAAATCAATTGTAGTTCATCAGGTATCTATAGGGAAGGCTCATCATTAATCTAGATTATATACCTTCTCCAACTTTGCCAAATATTTTTCTCCAAAGACACTGATATATCATTCAGATGAAGTTAGTAAACTATGGAATGAGGGGTTTGGCCACCATAACTACCATCATCTTGAACAACTATGTCAAACAAAATTGGTTAAGGGTTTACCAGAGGTTAAATTTTCTAAAGGAATTTGTGAAGGTTGTGGACTTGGTAAACATCTAGAAGAAAAATTTGACAAAGGAAAATCATGGAGGTCAAAACAAGTCTTAGAACTTGTTCATAGTGATGCTACAAGAAATTTTCCCCATCCTTCTTTTACAAAATCAAGATATGTTCTCATTTTAATCAAAGATTTCTCAAGATTCACATGGGTCTATTTCCTTAAGAAAAAAATAGAAGTATTTGAATATTTTCAAGATTTCAAAGCTCTAGCTAAAAATTAGTCAGGAAAACTTATCAAAGTTCTTCCAACAAATAATGGAAGAGAGTATGTCAACAACCATTTTGAGAAATTATGCATAGCATAGGGGATCAATATACAATGCGTAGTTCCATATTCCCCCGAACAAAATGGTGTTATTGAATGTAAAAATAGATCTTTAAAAGAGATGACAAATTATATGATTCATTCTAAGGGCCTTATGCCATCATATTGGGCTAAAGAAATCAAGTGTGCATGTCACAATCTGAATAGTGTTCCTCATAAAGCCTTGAAGGGTATCACACCTTCTGAAGCTTGGAAAGGATGGAAACCTACAATCTAAAGCATTTTACATTTGATCTCTTGTTAATATTATTTTTTGATTTAAACTTATTAGTCTGGTGTTTAAATGGTGATTTCCTTTTTTTCATATAAATATTATTTTCATATATTAGATTAAAGTAGATTATTAGTCTTTGTACTTAGTATTGTAGGTGTTGTATTTTATTAAATGTTTTATTGTAATTTTTTTGACTTTAGTAAAGGGATAAAGACTTGATGTGAAAAAAATATGATTGATATATTCATTTAATTCAATTAGATACCATACAATGTCAAATGTAAATTCTTATAAAGAATTACTTTCTTGTGAATAACTACCCAAAAATCCCTTACAGGAATAACTCCCAACAACTAACTAGTTTATTATTTTATTTAATCTAACTTAAAAATAAGCTAAATTAATGTAATATGCCAACATTCCCTAGACCCTTATTACATTAATCCTAACAAGAGTGGGAGTTGCAAGGGTTTTAAACCCAACCTTTTAGAGACTTTGATGAAGTGCTCACCAATCCTCCTTGCCCACTCAAGAAACACTGAAATAACTGCAACAATGGATCTCTTGAATTCCTTGGTTATCTAAGAGACATCAAATTACCCACATCAATGGATCTCTTGACCACAAAACCTAAAGCCATCTACAGAACATGAGTGTTCCCACTTCCCCTGGACAATGAGACACATTTCCTCCAAAATTCCACATATCCTTCAAGCGTATCTAATTCTTCCTCTAGTGTTGTACATGAGACACATTTCCCCCAAAAGTCCACATCTCTTTTGAGTGTGTCTAATGCCTCCTCAAGTGATATGGAAACAATCACCACCAATATGCCTGCACATGAGATGCCTTTCCTCTGAAAATCCACATCTCCTCTGAGTGTGCCTAACGCCTCCTCAAGTTCTTGACAAATCATATTTAAGTAAAGGATTTCCCTCACTCCTTGAAGGGACAATCATTATGCCAAACCCCCTTTTCTCTCTAGGGAAAAAATATATCAAGTCCCCTCTTTTCTTTAGGGACAAATTTGACAAGCCCAAGATTTCTAGGAACACAAATAGGTTTCTTCTAATGCAATGAATCATCCCTAAGTGAGAATCTCATTTGGAATGATAGAAAACCTCCCACCTCCATTTCTCCAACCTCCTATAAAGCATTTTCTGTTCTCTAAAGCACAAATCTTTATCAAATTTTATATTGTGAGGTGAGTTGTCATGATTAGATGAATCATTGAAGGCCCTGCCAACTATAAGAAAGATAGCCCTAAAAAAAAAAGCAATATTTGACACATGTGTAGTCATACAAATGTCAACATCAATCGATGATGAGCCCATACACTTATTAATCTTATACCTCCAAAATGTACTAGAATGAATACTTGAGAATATCCCACTAGAATAAACACTAAGAATACCTCAAAAATGGGCCAATTTGCTAAATAATAACTATAGAATCTCTTACCTTTTATGTAGTTTCTAAGATGCATATTCAAGTGCAAGTAATTGAAGCCTTGTAAGAAAAACAAATAAATTCCTCCCCAAACTACAATATAGCTCAATATCTTCTAAATGTCAATATAATAGGCATTTTATTCTTTTATTTTCCTTTGTTCAAATAGTTGGCACAACCTTTGAATTAATAGTTTCCAATTGATAAAAAAGTGCTATGATGCACAGAGAAATTTTTGAATAATCACAAAGCACATTACCGAGACATAGTAGCATTTACTCCTTTATTCTACAAGAGACTCCATGATAGTCCTCCAAGTACCTCTTACTATAAAACATGGGCTCTACTTGTAATCTCACATTAGTTAGCCACACTGAATCCTTTTGTATTTCTGACAAAACAAGATTTCAGAAGCCATGCGAGCCAACTAACAGGCATATAAAAAATAAACCCAACTATCATTGAAAATGAGTTGTCAATACATTCGCTGAGAAAATATTTGAATGCCTAAAGCCAAAAGAACCAAATCTTTAAGTGCCCATTAATAAATGTTGCCAAAAATAGGAAAATAGTCAATAAAAAATGAATGATGCATGTGTGTAAAACACCAATCTGCAACTGATCTCTTTAATGGGCTCATAGGCTAGAAAGCACATCTTTACAAATATTTCTTCCTCCACATGGCCCTTTTAACACCATTTTTCTCTCTTTAAAAACACTCTTCCACACATTGATAACTTTCACCGATCCTTCATACATTTATTTTTTTGGTCAGTAAATAGCCAGAGCTGAAGGATTTATATTAATATAGATAATTTATAATCTATACATCATGTTTAATATTTAGAAACAGTTCGAAATAAGTCCATAGAAATTGAAGTTGCATCAAATATGGAGCAACAATGCTCAACACCATTTCAAAACCAGCTCAAAACATAAAACCTATCCAGTTTAAACCAAAACATTGAGCTACTATTATCCATTAATAACTATTATACTACAAAAAAAGTACGTGATCCTGAAAGGAAATTTGCACTAGTGCTAGCCCGACAGAGAAGTAGAGTCCTACTCTGAGCTCTCACTACCAATGATTTCCTTAAGATATGCTTCTACTAAAAGCCTTGATTAGACTGTCCATCAAATGTAATTGATTTGAAGTATGTACCATTGGCTGCTAAGTTTCCTCGTTCATCTACCTTGAAATTTCCCTCTCGAAAGATATGGTTAGCCATTGTGGATTCAAATTTTTTTGTTAGATTTAATATTATTTCCAATAAGGCTTGCAATCACCAATTAGGAATTACCCCTAATCTAATTGCATTTATCACAATCATTGAGTCTCCCTTTATTTCCACTTTGTTCAAACCTAATTTGTTAGCCAGAGATAAACCATGAAATAGTGCTTTGAATTCTGCCATATTATTAGTGTTTGGTTCTAGGGGAATAGCCAATTTTGATAAAATCTTCCCTTCTGAAGAATGAATAATACAACCTATACCTGATGGACCTGGGTTTCCTTTTGATGCTCCATAAAAATTCAACTTAAACCATCCCGGGGAAGGAGACTTCCAAACATAGGATATTCTCTAAGACTGATTGGCTTTGCATCCTCTGCCAATGGTGATTGGAGTTTTGAGACCGTACCATGTTTTGATCATCTGATCATCCCAGCTGGTGTAGAATTTGTGTTTAGCTAATTGGGATTGAATTTGGGAGTTCATGATCTAAACTATCACTACCTTAATTTTGTTGAGAATAGACTCAATTTGTATTTATTTGTCTTGGAAAAGCCTCCTATTTCTCTCTTTCCATATCTCCCATATTAAAATGGAGGGAGGGATGATCCATAGATTACCACACAAAATTTCTTCATAGAGCCTAGGCCACGATAGTAGATGAGACTAGATTTCTTGGGAAAGAACAGAATACCAATCTAATTTCGAACACAACCAATTCCAACATTTATTAACAAAGGGACATGTTAACAACAAATGATTATAATACTCTTCACTATTATGACATAGAGAGCATCTAGATGGACCATAATATCTCATTTTTAAAAACCTATCTACTGTTAGAATCCTACCTTGAGATGCTACCCACGTGAATACTCCTACTTTCAGGAGACAAACCTTGTTCCAACATAATTGGGTTGGAATTGTAGTTTCTTTTTTATGAGGTTTGGACATAATTTTATGTCCATCCTTCACATTGTAGATACCATTTTTAGACCCATTCCAAATAATTTAGTCCCTCCCCTGTTTGAGGAAGAAAGATCTACCCTTCAGAATTTGAATTAAAGAACTTAATTCTTGAGGATCTAATCCTAAACTTGAGAAGTCTTTCCATTTCCAAGAACCATCTACTTCAACGGATGAAGAAGGGATGATGTAGTCTTTGACCAAAGGACCCCATGCCAACGAGAAAATTTGACTAATTTGATTTTGACCTAAAGATGATTGGATAGATGGAAAGCCTCCCCATGAATCTTCCTAGAATTGAGCTAAATTACCTTCTCTAATGTTCCAAGTGATGTAGTTGTCCACTATATGTCTGTTAGAAAGTAAAGATCCCCAAGATAACTAAGAGGGGGGGGGGGGGGTGAATCAGTTATCAGATAATTTATCCATTCAATTGCTTTAAACAATATAATCAATGTACTGATCAACCATAGAAAGATAATCATACATAATTGCACAATAACACAAGATATGTTGACTAGGGAACCTCTTGAAAAGAGTAAACCCCAGTGGGAATGATGCCCACAAAATGATATACTAATATGGAAGTTCCTTGTTAGAGGATGGACCCTATTAGGAGTCTTATGAAATACATTCAGTACATATAAATCCCTGTTAGGAGATTTTGAATCCCTGTTAAAAGATTCTAACCCGGTTAAGAGTTTATGGAAGACAGAAGGACCCACTGCCCAAACAGCTTCAAGGCAAGATCTCTGAACCCACTGTCCAAAAGATCTTAGAATTATTCAATAGAATAATATGAAATATATTACCTCCTTCACACTGTGCCAAAACTGCACTCTCTGCTACACAAGATCACAATTCCAGATCTCTGTACTCACAAGTCTTCCTTCATCACTGAATTAGATATTTTCTTCAGTTCATGCATATATTCGCATCTCAATCTTTATAGTACACTTTAAAATAAGAAAAACATTCCTTCTTATATACCAAACTCAAATAATTACAAATGAGTCGGTCCTCAATTACAAAATAATAAATTCTACACGCTACACACATATTTCACATAAAACTATCGGCTTCCAGATACTGTAACTTTCTCCAAACATATCCTCAAAGTTTTCACTATGAACCACATCATCATTAATGAGTCTCCAACATCCCTTTAACTGCACAAAATCAGATTCCATCCTAGCTAAGAGATATCCTCCAATTTCCGAACATCGCTTCACAAAAACACTGTCTAAACACTACTTTCACCAAAATGCTCATAACTCTTACAAATGAATGAATTTCTTTTTTCTCTGTTAACCATAGGTTAATAAAACACCAAAGAACATACCATCAACTGAGCAAAAGCCAATTTTCAATACAACATGTGTGCAAAATAAAACTGTACCTACTTTCCTGCTAATATCCAAAATATCACTATGTTGACATCAATGACAATCCAAGTCATGAATGCAACAACAACTGCTACAGAATGACTACCAAAACACTTTGCATTCATTCCTAACAATCTCCCCCATTGGCATTGATGGTAACATAGATGAAAAACATCCAATGTTCCAAAAATCCAATACTGCAACATCACTACAAAATATCAAATCAAATCTTGCTTCATTTTCCTATTCAGCTCTCTCATACAATCCACAATGTTTTTCATGTATATCTCTCCCCCATTGACATCAATGATAGAAATTCTATCACTAAGTCAACAACAACTTAATGTCACTTTTCAGAAGAATACAATAACAAGAGTCCTCATTACTCAGCTCATAAACTCCCCCATAGAGGAAGTTCCAACATCCAATCCAGAAGAAAGATAGGGCTCATATACCACTGGACGGATGCAATCATCTCCATCAATTCTCAAAAATAGGTTGGGGCATAACCCCAAGCATACCTCTCAGATACACAAATGTATCCTTGGGTAAAGTCTTTGTAAATATATCTGTTATCTACTCCTTTGTACTTATGTACTCCAATCTTACTTCTTTTTCTACAACTTTCTCTCTTACAACATGATACTTGATCTCAATATGTTTAGTCTTAGAATGTAAAACAGGATTTTTTGACATACTCACTATACTGGTGTTATCACAATGTATAACAATAGGCTCATCAAACTTTATTCCAATATCTTTCGACATTTGCTTCATCCAAATAATCTAATTACAATTATTTGCTGCTGCAACATATTCTACTTCTACTATGCTTTGTGAAGTACAATTCTACTTCTTACTTAGCCAAGAGACCAATTTTCTTCCAAGAAAAAGGGCTCCACCACTGGTGCTTTTCTTGTCATCAACGTTGCCTCCCCAATCTGCATCAGTATAGGCACATAAAGTAAAGTCATCAGAATTCTCATACCATAATCCATAATCCATTGTTCCTTTCTACTTGAAATCTTGCTACAATCCCCATTGAATGTGCTATATCAGGTCTTGTATGTGTCAAGTACTACAATCCTCCAATCATAGATCTATACTTTTTTTGCTCAACTGCTGGTGTCTCATCTTTGCTAGATCACTTATGTCCAGTTACCATAGGTGTTTCAACAGGTTTAGAATCTTCCATTCCAAATCTTTTCAATAAGTCATTCAAATACTTAGTCTGACTTACAAATATACCTTCATTGCTTTGTGTTATCTGTAATCCCAAAAAATATTTCATTTCTCCAATCATGCTCATCTCAAATTCAGTCTTCATTTCATCTGCAAATTTTGTTACTAGCTTCATCTTCTCCTCCAAAGATAATATCATCAACAAATATAACTATAAGCAACAAACCATTCTCAATTTCTTTTGTGTATAAGTTACTATCTGTTGTTCCTTTTATAAATCCCAATTTCAATAAATACTTATCCAATCTTGCATACCAAGTTCTAGGTGCTTGTTTTAATCCATATAAATCTTTCTTTAACTTACATACCATATCTCCTTCTTGTGTCAAAGGAAAACCTTCAAGATACTCAATGTAGACTTCTTCTTCTAATTCACCATTCAAAAATGCTGACTTCACATCCATCTGATACACTCTGAATTTCTTGTAAGTTGCATATGCTAGAAACATTCTCACTGCTTCAAGTCTGGCCACAGGTGCAAAAGTTTATTCATAGTCAATTCCTTCTTGTTGTGAATATCCTTTACATACCAATCTTGCTTTGTTTCTTATCACTTCTCCTTGTTCATTCATCTTGTTTCTGAATACCCACTTTGTTCCAATCACATTCTTGTCTTTAGGTCTAGGGACCAGTTCCCATGTCTTGGTTTTTTCAATCTGCTCTAGCTCTTCCTTCATAGCATTGATCCAATGTTCATCTTCACAAGCTTCATTAGTAGTCTTAGGTTCAATTTGAGAAATCAAACATAAATGCACTTTATTTTGAGTCAAAACTCCTCTATCTAAACTTCCAATAACTTGCTCAACAGGGTGATGTCTTGAAGTATACCTGTTAGGTGTCATATTTATTGATCTTGTTCCGACTATAGATTCTTCTCTGCTTTCTTCTCTATTTTCTTCTCTATTTTCTTCAGTATGACTTTCATTCAGCAAATCACTGTTAGTTTCAAAAAATAATTCTGCATTTTCAATGTTAGGCTGAGGTTGTGCTTCTCCATCAGATTCATAATCAAGCATTCTTTCTTGAATTTTAAACTTCTCATCAACTTTTACATTTGCACTTTCAACAATAGTCTTAGTTCTTTTGTTATAACATATATATGCTTTGCATTTTAAAGAATATCCAAGAAATATTCCTTCATCACTTCTAGGATCAAACTTTCCTATATCATCATCTCTCTCTATATAACATTTACTTCCAAAAATTCTAAAATACTTAACTGAGGGTGTATGTCCAAACCATAATTCATAAGGTGTCTTGTTTGTATCTACTCTGATTTGTACTCTGTTCATAGTGTATACTGTTGTGTTCACTGCTTCTCTCCAAAAAGTTTTAGCCAAATCATTTTCAAACAACATAGCTCTTGCTGCTTCAGTCATTGACCTATTCCTTCTTTCTGCAATACCATTTTGTTCTGGTGTTCTAGGGGCTGAAAGTTGTCTCTTAATACCATTCATTTCACAAAAAGTGTTAAACTCTCTAGATGTAAATTCACCACCTCTATCAGATCTTAGACACTTAATCTTCATTCCAGATTCATTTTCAATTTTGCTTTTCATGATCTTAAATTTATCAAATGCTTCAGATTTTTCTTTCAAAAATGCAATCCACATCATTCTTGTAAAATCATCAACAAGAATCATAAAATGCCTTTCTCCATAGAATCCTTTAGTCCTAGTAGGACCACTCAAGTCTGTATGAACAATCTCCAGCTTCTCTGTCGATGTGAACTTCTTGTTGGGAAATGAACTCCTTTTCTACTTTGCCATCATACATTCTTTGCAAATCATGTTAGTAGGTTTCATAATTCTAGATAAATCTCTTACCGCATGTGTAGTGCTCACCTTGAAAATATTATCAAAGTTTATATGACAAAATCTTTTATGCCATAACCAACTGTCATTAATCCTAGTTATCAAACATGTCATCTCAGTAGGATTCAACTAAAATACATTACCTCTAGTTCTGGATCCTTTTCCAATCAGATTTCCATCTTTATCTTTTATCACACAAGTTTTCTCAGAAAACCAAACTTGATAACCCTTATCAGCCAATTGTCCAACGCTTAGTAGATTATGTCTTAGTCCATCAACAAAGTAAACATCATCAGTGTTAGTCTTTCCATCAAGAGTAATAGATCCTATACCCTTAATCAAACAAGGTGCATTGTTACCAACCCTAACAATTCCTCCATCATAATTATCTAACTTAAAAAACTTTCTTTTATCTCCAGTCATATGATGTGAACAACCACTGTCTATAATCCAATCAGATTTCTTTTCAACTTGTGAAACTAATGCTTTTTCTTCCCTTTTATCAAATTCAAAACTTTCTTCTTTAATTGCTACAAATCCTATTTCCTCAAAGTTATCATTATCACTATCACTTAAATGTTTTTCAATTCCTACTTCAAGATCTCCATCATTTGCATAATAACATTCTTTAGATCTCCTAGGTTTAAAGTTGCTTCTATACTTCTTAACTCTTTTAGGACATTTAGATGCAAAATGATCATATTCTTGACAAGTCCAACATTTAAAGATTTTCTTACCATCTGGTTCTCTTTTTACAAGTAATGCAATACCTTCTTCAATCTTCTTATCTTCCTCAAATCTGCTACTACTGGCATAATCTCCATTCACACTAGTACTTCTTGTAGGTCTAATGTTAAGAGCACTGAATGCTATTTCCATTCTAGGTAGCAATCCTGATAATCTCAAGTTCATCTCTATTGTTTCTAGTCTTCCAAGAAGAGTCTCTCTTGAAAAGTTTGATGTACAAGGTATCACTTGTTCAATCATCTGCGTTATCTACTTGAATACTGGTGTCAACGTTCTCATAATTTTCCATATCACTTCATTCTCTATCTTATCACCTCCACAAGACTTTATTCCTGTTACAATCTCAGACATCCTACCAATATAACTTCTAATAGATTCATCTTCCATCATTCTGATATCTTCAAATGCACAAATCCAATTATGTAATCTAGCCTTCTTTGCATGTTCATCACCTTCAAAAGTAGAATGTAAAGTTTTCCAAATTGCATGAGATGTTTTCAAACATCTTACCTGACTATATTCATTCTCCGGTAGTGCTGACAAAAGTGCTTCTCTTGCAAGTATGTTACACATGAATAGATCTAGTTCATCTTTAGTTCCTACCTCTAGATTGTCTTCCTCAATGATAGTCTTCTCATTCTTTGTAATCAACCAATAACTTGGTCCTAAACACAATAGATGTGTCTTCATCTTTTCTTTCTAGATGTCAAAATTTACTCCATCAAACTTAGGGCTTTCTTTTCTGAAATTCACCATGGATATCCTTAAGTTGTTAAACTTTTCTTTCAAGGACCTACCGCTCTGATACCAATTGTTAGAAAGTAAAGATCCCCAAGATAACTGAGAGGGGGGGGGGGTGAATCAGTTATCAAATAATTTATCCATTCAATTTCTTTAAACAATATAATCAATGTACTGATCAACCATAGAAAGATAATCATACACAATTGCACAATAACACAAGATATGTTGACTAGGGAACCTCTTGAAAAGAGTAAATCCCGGTGGGAATGATGCCCACAAAATGATGTACTAATATAAAAGTTCCTTGTTAGAGGATGGACCCTGTTACGAGTCTTATGAAATACATTCAGTACATATAAATCCCTGTTAGGAGATTTTGAATCTCTATTAAAAGATTCTAACCCGGTTAAGAGTTTATGGAAGACAGAAGGACCCACTACCCAAACAGCTTCAAGGCAAGATCTCTGAACCCACTGTCCAAAGGATCTTATAATTATTCAAAAAAATAATATGAAATATATTACCTCCTTCACACTGTGCCAAAACTACACTCTCTGCTACACAAGATCACAATTCCAGATCTCTGTACTCACAAGTCTTCTTTCATCACTGAATTAGCTCTTTTCTTCACTTCATGCATATATTCACATCTCAATCTTCATAGTACACTTTACAATAAGGAAAACATTCCTTCTTATATACCAAACTCAAATAATTACAAATGAGTCGGTCCTCAATTACAAAATAATAAATTCTACACGCTACACGCAGAATTCGTATAAAACTGTCGGCTTCTAGATACTGTAACTTTCTCCAAACATATCCTCAAATTTTGTGCTATGAACCAAATCATCATTAATGAGTCTCCAACATCCCTTTAACTACGCAAAATCAGATTCCATCGCAGCTAAGAGATATCCTCCAATTTCTGAACATCGCTTCACAGAAACATTGTCTAAACACTGCTTTCACCAAAATGCTCATAACTCTTACAAATGAATGAATTTATTTTTGCGTTGTTAACCATAGGTTAATAACACACCAAAGAACATACCATCAACTGCGCAAAAGCCAATCTGCAATACAACATGTGTGCAAAACAAAACTGTACCTTCTTTCCTGCTAATATCCAAAATATCACTGTGTTTACATCAATGACAATCCAAGTCATGAATGCAACAACAACTGCTATAGAATGACTGCCAAAACACTTTGCATTCATTCCTAACAATGTGTTGATTTGGAGATGAAATTCCAAATTCTGGAGCCTCTAAGAAAGTCTTTGAAGTGGGAGACCTCTGTTAACAAACCATTACCAAGATATTTGCCTCTTAAAATCTTGACCCCTTTATAATCATGATTTTTCACTAATTTCTTGTAAATTTTGGCTCCTAAAGCTTGATTCTGCCACATATGGTTTTTTATCCTTGTACCTCCTGCCAATATAGGTTGGCAGATTTTTTCCCAAGAAATAAGTTTGAATTTTCTGCAATGATCTGTACCTTGCCAAAAGAAGTCCCTTAACTTCTTCACAATGTCCATGTAACCACTCATAGATAGGGAGATGCAAGACATAAGGTAAATGGGGATTGCTTCTAGTGTTGCTTTGATCATTACAATTCTACCCACCCAAGAGAGCCATTTGGATTTCCAATTGTCCATCTTATGGTCCAATCTTTCATTTATGGGCTTCCAGACCCCTTTTGTTCTAAGAGTTTTATCAATGGGGATCCCCAGGTAGGAGTATGGAAGAGAGTCTACTTTGAATGCCATACTAGATGAACACTTTTTTGTTGAATTTTGTTCTTTGTATGGAAGAAAAAGATGACTAATTTATCCTTGTTTACTATCTGTCTAGATGTCTTAGCATATTTCTCTAAAATTTCCTTGAATTAAGAAGCTTCCTAACTGAACTGGAACCAAAAAGAAGATTATCATCTACAAATTGTTGATGCGTGACAAGATTTACTGTGGAAGTGATTTCAATCCCTTTGATGCAACCCTGTTCTTGAAGCTTAATTATGTTGTGGCCCAAAGATTCTGCGATTATGATAAAAAGGAAAGGGGAGAGGGGGTCTCCTTGTCTGATTCCATTTGAGCCTTCAAAGAAGCCTTGAGGGGTACCTTTTACAAGAACAAAGTATTTTGGAGAAGATATACAATAGAAAATCAGTGTTATCCAAGCTTTAGAGAAACCAAAAGTTTCCATACATTTAGCTAAGAATCTCTAGTTGACTTTGTCATAAGATTTTTTGATATCTAACTTGATGATCATACTAGGCTATTTATTGTGTTGAATGGAGTGAATGGCTTCTTGAGCAATAATAATGCCATCTAAAATTGATCTTCCTAGCACAAAACCGGTTTGTTCTTCCCCAATGATCTTGCCTAAGACTAATTTTAGTCTG
The DNA here is from genome assembly GCA_027943335.1 of Chamaecyparis obtusa. Classification (NCBI taxonomy): domain Eukaryota; kingdom Viridiplantae; phylum Streptophyta; class Pinopsida; order Cupressales; family Cupressaceae; genus Chamaecyparis; species Chamaecyparis obtusa. The sequence goes on from BSBK01005472.1 coordinate 53,247, forward strand.
TTTGCTAGAGATTTTGACAAGATCTTATAAATGGTGTTACATAAAGCAATAGGTCTAAATTCATCAATAAAATTTGCATTTTCTTTTTTAGGAATCAAAGCAATAAAGGTATTGTTAATTTTTTATAAGAATCTACTTGAAGATCCAGCTGCTTCCAATGATACGTTTTAAGTTCCTATTGTCCTCCTATTTCAAACTCTTTGTGCGCATAGAAAAATAGTCATAGCCTACTTTGATACCAAATAAAGGGGATAAAGACTTGATTTGATTAAAATGTGATTGATATATCAATTTAATTCAATCAAATACCTTACAATGTCAAATGCAAATGCTTATAAAGCATTACTTTCTTATGAATAACTACCCAAAAATCTTTTAGGGAATAACTCTCAACAACTAACGAGTTTATTATTTTATTTAGTCTAATCTAAAACTAAGCTAAAGTAATGTAATACACCAATATTTAGTCTCTATCTCTCTATTTTTATTTTATTTTCATCTAATGTTTATTAAATTTTCTTTTGTGTGTCTCTTTGTTTGGTGTGTAACATCTTCCATTCTTTCCCTACATGAAACAACTCATTTTAGCCACCATGGATTTGCAAAAAATTATCCTTCTACTCCACGATCTATCTATCATTTTGATGATGGATCAAGAGTGTGATTCTAAATGTTGATGTAAAAAACACATGAATCTAAACTATAAGAAACAACAAGATACATCTAATTCCTTATATGCTCTATCAACCATATATTACAACAAATATGAACACTATAGTGTTTAGCCAAGTCATACACGGACATGATTCAACCCTCTATAATTTCTTCCAAATATCTACTTAGGCCTATATTTGAAGGTGCCTTCCATGTTTGTACTCTAAGTTATCTCTCTTGAGTTTTAAATGATCTTTCATAGAGAAAATTTGACAGTTTTACCATATAGATCATTTGTTTCCTTTTTACTCTTGATTTAATAAACTTGTTTTTTTATTGGGTAAAGATCCCATCATTATCTCTACAAGACAATAATTCCTATTGAATCACATAACCAACACCAAATAACCCCACTAGAAACAAATCTAACATCTACAGGTATATATAAAATTATGAATAATTACCACCTTACAAAAATAAGTAGTTGTCATATTATTAAAGTGAAAATTCACAACCCATAGAAGTTTAACTACCTTGGTAGGAAGAAGAATATTTTCCCAAAAGATAACGACTAAAGTCCTAATGTTGTTGGCGTATATGTTATGTATATATACATTTATTACGTTGTCTAGTTTTGTAATCTGTTAGACAATTTGTCTAATCTAGCATTCGGTTAGTTGGTTTCATAAACATGTTCTCCTATTACATATGCTTGTAATGTTGCAAAGATTAATGCATTAAATCATCAAACATTCATTGTTCTAGTTCTGATTCTCATCTTTCTCTGTCAAATGCCAACCTAGTAAAAAAAGAAAAGTGTATATATCCATAGGAAAATAAATTATTGCCTAAAGAATAAGATTATTAATCATTGTGCAAGTTCATATACATTATGATCTAGCAAGCTGGAGTAATAAAATAAATTAGGCCTAGAGAAGTTGAAAACTCATAATTTTTAATAATTACTTACATAAAAAAATGAAATGTAACATTAGTTTAGCCAAAATTTTATTTTATTTCATTTAGTGAACCCATTAAATTATATTATAGGTTCTTCCTTCTATTTTTCATATGTTAGATTACATTTTATTTTTACTGGGTGTGCATTATCTACAATATATATTCTCTTCTTTGGTCTTTTGGATTCCTTTTTCCCCTTTAGTATACATCCATTCATGAACTAACCATTCTTTCCATTCAAATAATTCATTTCCTTTTAGTACCATTCTCCATTGAACAATCATTATCTTAATCCTTACATAGATAGAATTCATCTTTCCTCTACCAATTCTAAAATTTCATCTTTTTTTCTCCTAACACCTTTCCCACTTTTATATACCATATCCATAATCCATCACTCCTCCCCGTCATATTATCTATCATATCCAACCTCCTCTCCACCATAATATCTAATCATTTATTAAATTCTTTCTATTACTTTTCTTTCTTTCTCCAACACCAACCCTAATTATTTTATTATTCTTACTTTGTCACCTACTTCTCATACTACTTATGTTCCTTCTTATACTAATGTATTCATGACCACTATAATACTTTCATAAAAAGGTTATGAATCATCCCCTTCTATCCTTCATCCTTATTACACCTTCTCATATTACGCTATTTATAATATATAATATACTCTATTATTTTCTTTATTTCTCTTATCCATGTCCTTAATCCTCATGATTATATTTAATATAACCCTCTTATGCCTCATATATCAGACTATTTAAAGAAAATAATTGAAAATTTATTTATTTTTATCAATTTTTATATAGAAATAATCTTGAATAATTATGATAAATCTCTATCGTATGACATTGGAATTGACCACTTTCCTCCTAAATTTAAATTTCCCCACCTTCCCAAAATGATGGAAAAGGAAAAGCTACTAATCACTTAAATGACATTCTACTCTTTTTACAAGTGGATTATGTTCATGATGATGACATCCTAAATTGAAGGAAAATTCCCTTGAGTAGTTTTAAACGTTTTCCGATGTCCATGAAATCCTTTGAGATAACCAGCCATGAGTTATCACTCATTTTAAATTTTAAATCTCCCTTGAATCCAATACTCATTTTTCAATTTTAAATAACTCTTGAATCTAACTTAACTCATGTCAACCGTGGAAGAAAAGGGCATTAAAAAAAATTCAATTATTTTTTCTTCTTTTAAATGATATTATTCAAGATACCCTACGGCGAGCCTTATACATTAATTGAAATATTATTTATAGATAATATCATTCCATCTATTTTAAAGAAGATTTATTGTTTTAAAAGTATAAGTATTTTGAGGAACCTTACGTGGTTAGGTGTTATGAGACAAAGATAGATAAAGTATCTGAATTTTTGTGATTCTGGAGTTTCTCTAGAATAAATGGAACACTATAAAGTGTTTGAAATCTCTTAGTAGTAACTAGTTATTTGTTAGCCCTTTGTCATTTTTTGTGTTTTTGCTAGTTTTCCCCTACTTTGTAATAGGTCTATCCTTTCTTTTGTATATCGAATCAAAAGAATATTTCAAAGGGGAAAGATATATCTATCTAAATAGTAAATTTAAAAAACCGCTAAACATTACCAAAAATATCTTAAACCAAGTGTAACACAAGAAAAAGATATTGATAAGGTTGCAACCACTACCATACCACCATCTCATCTACTAGCTCACCACTTCCTCCTTAACCTTCTTCATCCACCAATGTTATTTCTATTTGAATTCAACATTTTTAAAATTCACTAGACGTATGGAACCCCATCAATCAATCTTGAATCAAGCTCATTTTGTAACCCTTATTCATCTTCCTCCAATCCACCCTATTGAAACTTCTCTTCAAGTGCTCTATAAAAGTGAATCTGGTTCATTTTCCTAATACCATAAAGTCTATGTGAATAATAATGTGAGATGTATGAGATTCACATATAAAATTTAAGAATTAATCAAAATAATCTCATTCTTTTATATGACCTAAATAATAAAGGGAACCTTTCCAGGGATCCAACGAAGGAAAACCTCCAAATCTCAACCAATTATTTTCCTCTCCAATTTGAGAACTTTGTACTTTTTGATACTCCGAAATTTAATTATATAATATCTTATTTTGATGGCATCATCCCCTTAACCAAGAATCATATCCTACATGTAGACCACCATTGAATTGCTACAATGTAGAATGCACATATATATCCGATTACTACCCACATCCTTTCTTATTTTGTGTCTCTTTACACCACTTTCATCTTCTCGTTAGAAGGACTTGGTTAGATGATTGACAATTTTTTCATTGCATTCTTTACCAATGTATCAAATTCATCCATAAAGAATCTATTAACATCATCCCTTTATACATGTTGATGCAAGAGAAGTCTAAGGTGTAAGGACATTTTTGAATCAACTAGTTCAACATTTTTAAATTTCTATTATCAATTTTATTGCTAGGTTTTATCATAATTATACTCACTAATCATCCACTATTGATCCTACCATATATCACTACACTTAAATATTACACATCAGGTTTGGGAATAATTTTCTATACCAATCTACACATTATATTTAATTTCTAGAAGATTCTATTCATGACTTAAAAATAATTTGGTTGCTAATATTCAATTAGGATTAACATTTGTTAATGGATTATAATATCAAAGGAACATGTATTAAGGGATATTCGACCTAGGAGAGTTAACATTGTTCATTAGGAATTGGTATTTGTTTTACCTTGTAGCTCGCTAAGGTTATTCCTAAGGAATGAGATTACTATCAATTATTATTTATAACCATTTCAAACCAATTCAATTTAGAGAGTTTCAAGATTCAATTTTGAGAAGTGTTTTATAATATTATTTGAATCTTGTAATTTGCATATTTGTGAGCATAAAGTTATGGGCTGGCACATTGAAGTAGATTTTTAATAAATTTTAATGCATTTATGGTTGAGAATCAATAAGGTTCATATAATTTTATTTTTGTTTCCTTGAAGTTTCATTGTGCAATTATGTGTTGTTTTATTTGGATGTATAGCTGGATAATCTCTCTTTATATCATCTATCAATAAAAACATCTAGTAGTACCAAAGAATAATTACGTAACTATAAAAGAGAGGGATGGGGAGAAATAGATGGTGTGTTAAATATTCTACTTGAGAATATATTGCAAAATTAAGGTAATCTATTTAAGAATCGTAACATTATAGCACCATATCTAGCATAAGTTTTTGATATCAGATGGTGTATTTTAAAGAATAATTTTAGAATCAATTGTATGTATGTGTGCTTTATTCTGAAATGTCATATTGCACTCAACAATCCATCATTAGGGAAAGGAAAATGAAGAATTCCATAGTTGACATAGTTTTCAAAAGAGTGTATTTGGCAAAAGCAATAAGAGGATTTGAGGAAAAGGAGAAACATGACGAAGAGAGGTTTAGAGAAAAGGAAATTAATGTTAAGAAATAAATAATCAATGAGGATAGAAAAAGGTAACTAAAAATTAGTAAAATATAAAGAAACGAGTAAATATATAAATTCAAGTAAATAAGAGTATGCAAATAAAAGGTAAATATAAACCAGAAAAATAAATGAACTATATATTTATTTGATCACAAGTGAATATGGGCATGCATATGTATAGAGATACCAATTGATATCCATTTTATTATAATTGAATATATACATCTCTATACACCTATATAATGTCTTGCAAATTATTTAATAAGAATTTGTAATATGTATGTGTGTAAATATATGAATACATATAGAAATATAATTATGATAAACAAATATTATCTAAGAATTTATATACAGAAGAATATTAAAAGTGAAATCAAATATGGTACAAAAGGATAAGGGAAAGAAAGAAACTGGGAGAAAGATTAGATAATAGAAAGATGAAAATGGGAGAACAATAATGAAAATTTATAACAAGACGTAAAATATAAATATATACATAAATGTAAACATAGGAGTATATTCAATTCACAACATAGATGTGTTGAAAGTGATCGTCAAAGATATTATAGAAATTACATTCTTTTGAATTTGGATGCTAAGATTTGTGGGAAATTCCGAAGAAGGTGGACAAAAATGTTGGAGAGGAATTTTGTGAAGCCATGAAAAATTATATTGAAACCTAGTAAGTGCACTAGTTACCACAATGTCTTTTAATAGTGTGTAATAGATCTTAATTCTACCCTATTCTCCTCAATTTCTAACATATTTGTATTTCACAACGATATGGATGGGATTCAAATCTAAGTTAAAATGTAGATGAATTGTTTTTCAAACATTTCTAATTGGGGAAAGTTCTATGAATGCTTGAAAATGTTAGGAAATTTCCTTCAGATACAAAGGAATGAAGTGTTGTGACAAGCCTTAAGCTGTAAAATATATAGTAAAATTCATTTCTTATGTTACTAATAGTAGAAATGAAGTCAAGATCTTCTTGTTTAACTTTTAGAAATTCAATACTTTCTATTTTTATTTAACTTTAACCCACCTCGATTACCAGTATCTACTCGTCTCTTGCTCTTTTTAAGAAATTTTTACATGTGTTCTTAATTCCTTTGTCGTTGTATTGTAATTTATAACCTACTTGTTTCTACTTTGTCTTCCCTGATAGATAAGTATTATGAATCTATTTCTATTTATATACTATATTGAAAAACATGGCAACATCCTAATATTCCCATGTTATCAACTGACTGTTTATGATAGGTAAGTCTTCGGATAAAATCAGTGGAACTATTCCTCCTCGTCTTTTATCATTGTCGTTCTCATCATACTTATTCCTCTTTCCAAATGGATTCCTCTAAATAATTTAACACTTTATCCGATGAAACTCATTCAACGGACTTTTTCTTTATTCTCACAGAAGAAAATGGAGTAAGAAAATATGCCTTGGGTATGTCAACGAATGGAATTGTAACAGATATTGAGACGTTCCTATAAATTCGATTAATAATTATTCCTCATGGGAAACAGTATTATAAGCCATGGAAACAGTATTATCAGCCATGGAAATGCACCTCTCTGATATACTTGCTTTGAATGCAAGTCATATAAAATAGAATGCCGAATGGAATAAAGCACTTCGCAGTTGTGGACCAATAAACATGTAATGCACCCTCAATTGTACCCGACCGCAAATGATAATGAACTTAACAGAAAATCGGTGATGTACATAACGACAATGCGGTTGTTGTACGCAGTAGTAAATTAGGTGATGTACTAAACAGTGATGTACATGACGACAATGAGGTTGTTGTACCCAATAGAAAATCAGGTAATGTACCCAACAGTAACGTAGGTGATGTGCTTGACAACAATGCAGGTGATGTGCCTGACAGCAATGCGGGTGATGTTCTCGATGCCAACGTAGGTGATGTTCCTGACGACAACATGGGTGATGTGCCTGATGGCCATGCGGATGATGTACCCTTTTTCCAAAATTAGGTGATGTACCCAGCAATGGCTATCCAGCCATGCCTCTAACTTTCCATGCATGGGTAAATACGGTACAATTGATGGCGTAAGTTTTCAACGAACAAAGGCTATTACATTACACTTCACCTCATTGCTCTATTTCTACTAATGGGATTGCATTTTTTAATAGGTAAATATGTATATATTTTTTAAAACTTAATGATAAACTATATATTTAGTTGTTTTAACTTTAAAACAATTTTAATAATAATGATTTCATAGTAAATATAATATATATAGTTAACTGATTTTAATAATAATGATTTTTTTGCATATTCGTATGCATTTAATTCAGCAAATGATAATGAACTTGATAGAAAATCGATAATGTACATGACGACAATGGGGTTGTTGTACCCAGTAGCAAATCAGGTGATGTACCCAATAGTGATGTACATGACGACAATGCGGTTGTTGTACCCAATAGTAAATTAGGTAATGTACCCACAAGTAACGTAGGTGATGTGCTTGACAACAATGCAGGTGATGTGCCTGACAACAATGCAGGGGATGTTCTTGATGGCAACGCAGGTGATGTTCCTGACAACAATGTGGGTGATGTGTCTGATGGCCATGTAGATAATGTACCCTTTTTCCAAAATTAGGTGATGTACCCGGCAATGGCTATCCAGCCATGCCTCTAATTTTCCATGCATGGGTAAATATGGTACAATTGCAGGAATTGTCAGTAAATATCATATGATTTTTGTTGAGTACGAAAAAAGCAGTAGTAATAATGTTGATGGCGTAAGTTTTCAACGAACAAAGGCTATTACTTTACACTACACCTCATTGCTCTATTTCTACTAATGGGATTGCATTTTTTAATAAGTAAATATCTACATATTTTTCAAAACTTAATGATAAAGTATATATTTAGTTGTTTTAAGTTTAAAACAATTTTAATAATAATGATTTTATAGTAAATATAATATATATAGTTAACTGATTTTAATAATAATGATTTTTTTGTATATTTGTATGCATTTAATTTAGCAAATGATAATGAACTTGACAAAAAATCAGTGATGTACATGATGACAATACGGTTGTTGTACTTAGTAGCAAATCAGATGTACCCAACAGTGATGTACATGACGACAATATGGTTGATGTACCCAATAGCAAATCAGGTAATGTACCCAACAGTAACGTAGGTGATGTGCTTGACAACAATGCAGATAATGTGCCTGAGAGCAATGTGGGTGATGTTCTCAATGGCAATGTAGGTGATGTTCCTAACGACAACGAGGGTGATGTGTCTAATGGCCATGCAGATGATGTACCCTTTTTCCAAAATTAGGTGATGTACCTGGGTAAATGCACAAAGCTATGTCACGTTTCAGGACAACTTATCAGCACAGCTGAATTTGAGTATTTCCAACTAAAATTATTTTTTGTCAAACATATGGTCTAGCTAGAGTCATTCTAGCTAAGTTAGATAAGTTCTTCACCTTTTCCAATTGGAAATATCTATTAAATGCATGTTTTATAACAATTACTAAAGAAATAAAATTATTTTAGAAAAGTGACGTTTCAATAACTCTTACTCTTTTTAATGATTTTTTTTTACAAATATAAAAATACCCTTTTTTAGAGCACAGAGTCAAGATTATCATCATATAATTTTAATAGTATTTTAATTAGATCTAATATATTATAATTTCAAAATACTACAAGTAGGTATTTTAACATTCGAGAACAAGATGCTTCAAAAATAGAAAAAAATAGTAAAACTTATCAAAAAAATTAAAAATTTATATTTAACACTAGAGGAGAGAGTTATCTTCAAGAGTGTGTAATTTATTTCCTGAATGGTGTAGATTTGATAGGGGAAATTTGACGCGAGATGAAAACTGTCGATTTCAGGTATGTTCGACTTTGAGTAGTTATAACAGAGAAAATATACATTGAAAACTAATTTTTCTTCTTTTCTGCACTAGCTATACATTCTATCTATGACATATTTTGAAATCAAAGGAAAAAGAGATTATTTTCATATTTTTTTTTGGTGCGGACAAGACCCTCGTCTTTCAGCATTTTTCACCAAGTAAAAAATGGACTTAAAAAATTTAAAAACTATGTGAATTCTTGTTAAAAAAAAATTAAAAAAATTATAGCCATAAACTTCATCCACTTTTACACGTTTCATTAGTTTACATCATCTCTAAATTTTAAACATAAATGCCATTTTTATGTCATTAAAGTTAAAATTTTTGTGTGTTGTTGACCTTTTCCTTTATAAAAGTGTGACACAGCTTTGTACTTTTACCCACCTGGCAACGGCTATCCAGCCATGCCTCTAATTTTCCATGCATGTATAAATACGGTACAATTGCAGGAATTGTCAGTAAATACCGTATGATTTCTGTTGAGTACGAAAAAAGTAGTAGTAATAATGCTGATGGCCTAAGTTTTCAACGAACAAAGGCTATTAATTTATACTTCACCTCATTGCTCTATTTCTACTAATGGGATTGCATTTTTTAATAGGTAAATATGTATATACTTTTTAAAACTTAATGATAAAGTCTATATTTAGTTGTTTTAACTTTAAAACAATTTTAATAATAATGATTTTATAGTAAATATAGTATATATAGTTAATTAATTTTAATAATAATAATTTATTTGCATATTTGTATGCATTTAATTCAGCAAATGATAATGAACTTGATAGAAAATTGGTGATGTACACGACGACAATGCAGTTGTTGTACCCAGTAGCAAATCAGGTGATGTACCCAACAATGATGTACATGATGACAATGCGGTTGTTGTACCCAATAGAAAATCAAGTAATGTACCCAACAGTAATGTAGGTGATGCGCTTGACAGCAATGCAGGTGATGTTCTCGATGGCAACGCAGGTGATGTTCCTGAAGACAACGTGGGTGAAGTGCCTGATGGCCATGCGGATGATGTACCCTTTTCCCAAAATTAGGTGATGTACCTAGCAATGGCTATTCTGCCATGCCTCTAATTTTCCATGCATGGGTAAATATGGTACCATTGCAGAAATTGTCATTAAATATTCTATGATTTCTATTGACTACGAAAAAAGCAGTAGTAATAATGCTGATAGTGTAAGTTTTCAACGAACAAAGGCTATTACTTTACACTTCAGCTCATTGCTCTATTTCTACTAATTGGATTGTATTTTTTAATAGGTAAATATGTACATATTTTTTAAAACTTATTGATAAAGTATATATTTAGTTGTTTTAAATTTAAAACAATTTTAATAATAATGATTTTATAGTAAATATAATATATATAGTTAACTGATTTTAATAATAATGATTTTTTTGTATATTTGTATGCATTTAATTCAGCAAATGATAATGAACTTGATAGAAAATCAGTGATGTACATGATGAAAATGCGATTGTTGTACCCAGTAGCAAATCAGGTGATGTACCCAACAGTGATGTACATGACGACAATATAGTTGATGTACCCAATAGAAAATCAGGTAATGTACCCAATAGTAACGTAGGTGATGTGCTTGACAACAATGCAGTTGATGTGCCTAACAACAATGTGGGTGATGTTCTAAATGGCAACGTAGGTGATGTTCCTAATGACAATGAGGGTGATGTGTCTAATGGCCATGCGGATGATGTACCCTTTTTCCAAAATTAGGTGATGTACCTGGCAACAGCTATCCAGCCATGCCTCTAATTTTCCATGCATGCATAAATATGGTACAATTGCAGGAATTGTCAGTAAATACCGTATGATTTCTATTGAGTACGAAAAAAGTTGTAGTAATAATGCTAATGGCCTAAGTTTTCAATAAACAAAGGCTATTAATTTACACTTCACCTCATTGCTCTATTTCTACTAATGGGATTGCATTTTTTAATAGGTAAATATGTATATATTTTTTAAAACTTAATGATAAAGTCTATATTTAGTTGTTTTAACTTTAAAACAATTTTAATAATAATGATTTTATAGTAAATATAATATATATAGTTAATTGATTTTAATAATAATAATTTATTTGCATATTTGTATGCATTTAATTCAGCAAATGATAATGAACTTCATAGAAAATTGGTGATGTACATGACGACAATGCGGTTGTTGTACCCAGTAGCAAATCAGGTGATGTACCCAACAGTGATATACATGACAACAACGCGGTTGTTGTACCCAATAGAAAATCAAGTAATGTACCCAACAGTAATGTAGGTGATGCACTTGATAACAATGCAGGTGATGTGCTTGACAGCAATGCGGGTGATGTTCTCGATGGCAACGCAGTTGATGTTCCTGAAGACAACGTGGGTGAAGTGCCTAATGGCCATGCAGATGATGTACCCTTTTCCTAAAATTAGGTGATGTACCTAGCAATGGCTATCCTGCCATGCCTCTAATTTTCCATGCATTGGTAAATATGGTACAATTTGCAAAAATTGTCAGTAAATATTGTATGATTTCTATTGACTACGAAAAAAGCAGTAGTAATAATGCTGATAGTGTAAGTTTTCAACGAACAAAGGCTATTACTTTACACTTCAGCTCATTGCTCTATTTCTACTAATGGGATTGTATTTTTTAATAGGTAAATATGTACATATTTTTGTAAACTTATTGATAAAGTATATATTTAGTTGTTTTAACTTTAAAACAATTTTAATAATAATGATTTTATAGTAAATATAATATATATAGTTAATTGATTTTAATAATTATTATTTTTTTACATATTCGTATGCATATAATTCAGCAAACGATAATGAGCTTGATAGAAAATCAGTGATGTACATGACAACAATGTGATTGTTGTACCCAGTAGCAAATCAGGGGATGTACCCAACAGTGATGTACATGACGACAATGCGCTTGATGTACCCAATAGAAAATCAGGTAATGTACCCAACAGTAACGTAGGTGATGTGCTGGACAACAATGCAGGTGATGTGCCTGATAGCAATGCGGGTGATGTTCTCGATGGCAACACAGGTGATGTTTCTGACGACAATGTGGGTGATGTGCCTGATGGCCATGCAGATGATGTACCCTTTTCCAAAATTAGGTGATGTACCCAGTAGCGGCTATCTAGCCATGCCTCTAATTTTCCATGCATGGGTAAATATGACACAATTGCAAGAATTGTTAGTAAATATCGTATGATTTATATTGAGTACGAAAAAAGCAGTAGTAATAATGCTTATGGCATAAGTTTTCAATGAACAAAGGCTATTACTTTACAGTTCACCTCATTGCTCTATTTCTACTAATGGGATTGCACTTTTTAATAGGTAAATATGTATATAATTTTTAAAACTTAATGATAAAGTATATATTTAGTTGTTTTAACTTTAAAACAATTTTTATAATAATGATTTTATAGTAAATATAATATATATAGTTCACTGATTTTAATAATAATGATTTTTTTGCATATTCGTATGCATGTAATTCAGCAAATGATAATGAACTTGATAGAAAATTGGTGATGTACATGGAGACAATGTGGTTGTTGTACTTAGTAGCAAATCAGGTGATGTACCCAACAGTGATGTACATGACGACAATGTGGTTGTTGTACCCAATAGAAAATTAGGTAATGTACCCAATAGTAATGTAGGTGATGTGCTTGATAACAATGTAGGTGATGTGCCTAACAGTGATGTGGGTGATGTTCTCGATGGCAATGCAAGTGATATTCTTGACGACAACGTGGGTGATGTGCCTGATGGCCATGCAGATGATGTACCCTTTCTCCAAAATTAGGTGATGTACTCGGCAACGGCTATCCAGCCATGTCTTTAATTTTCCATGCATGGCTAAATATGGTACAATTGCAAGAATTGTCAGTAAATATCATATGATTTCTATTGAGTATAAAAAAAGTAGTAATAATAATGTTGATGGCGTAAGTTTTAAATGAATAAAGGCTATTACTTTACACTTCACCTCATTGCTCTATCTCTACTAATGGGATTGCATTTTTTAATAGGTAAATATGTACATATTTTTTGAAACTTAATGTTAAAATATATATTTAGTTTTTTAACTTTAAAACAATTTTAATAATAATGATTTTGTAGTAAATATAACATATATAGTTAGCTGATTTTAATAATAATGATTTTTTTGCATATTCGTATGCATTTAATTCAGCAAATGATAATGAACTTGATATAAAATTAGTGATGTACATGACGACAATGTGGTTTTTGTACCTAGTAGCAAATCAGGTGATGTACCCAACAGTGATGTACATGACGATAATGCGGTTGTTGTACCCAATAGAAAATTAGGTAATGTACCCAATAGTAACATAGGTGATGTGCTTGACAAAAATGCAGGTGATGTGCCTGACAGCAATACAGGTGATGTTCTCAATGGCAACACAGGTGATGTTCTTGACGACAATTTGGGTGATGTGCCTGATGGCCATGCAGATGATGTACCCATTTTCCAAAATTAGGTGATGTACTCGGCAATGGCTATCCATACATGCCTCTAATTTTCCATGCATGGGTAAATACGTGCTTGATGGCCATGCAGATGATGTTCCCTTTTTCAAAAGTTAGGTGATGTACCTGGCAACGGCTATCTAACCATGCCTCTAATTTTCCATTCATGGGTAAATACGGTACAATTGCAGGAATTGTCAGTAAATATCATATGATTTTAGTTGAGTAAAAAAAAAGCAGTAGTAATAATGCTGATGGCGTAAGTTTTCAAAGAACAAAGGCTATTAATTTACACTTCACCTCATTACTCTATTTCTACTAATGGGATTGCATTTTTTAATAGGTAAATATGTACATATTTTTTAAAACTTAATGATAAAGTATATATTTAGTTGTTTTAACTTTAAAATTTTTTTAATAATAATGATTTTATAGTAAATATAATATATATAGTTAACTGATTTTAATAATACTGATTTTTTTGCATATTCATATGCATTTAATTTAGCAAATGATATTGAACTTGATAGAAAATCGGTGATGTACATGACGACAATGCGGTTGTTGTACTGAGTAGCAAATTAGGTGATTTACCCAATAGTGATGTACATGACGACAATGCGGTTGATGTACCCAATAGCAAATCAGGTAATGTACCCAATAGTAGCATAGGTGATGTGCTTGACAGCAATGCGGGTGATGTTCTCAATGGCAACACAGGTGATGTTCCTGACGACAACGTGGGTGATGTGCCTGATGGCCATGCGGATGATGTACCCTTTTTCCAAAATTAGGTGATGTACCCAGCAACGGCTATCCAGCCATGCCTCTAATTTTCCATGCATGGGTAAATATGGTACAATTGCAAGAATTGTTAGTAAATATCATTTGATAAGTAGGAGATATTTTCCGTAGCAAGTCAAATTGTCATATTTCTATCAAGATTCAACTGTGTAGTTTTTTGAGTCAAACTAATTGACCCATGACTCATGAGTAGTGGTTCAACACGAACCCATCTCTCATGAGAATGAATAGAACAATATCGTATGATTTATGTTGAGTAGGAAAAAAGCAGTAGTAATAATGTTGATGGCGTAAGTTTTCAATGAACAAAGGCCATTACTTTACACTTCACCTCATTGCTCTATTTCTACTAATGGGATTACATTTTTTAATAGGTAAATATGTATATATTTTTAAAAACTTATTGATAAAGTATATATTTAGTTGTTTTAACTTTAAAACAATTTTAATAATAATGATTTTGTAGTAAATATAATATATATAGTTAACTGATTTTAATAATAATGATTTTTTTGCATATTCGTATGCATTTAATTCAGCAAATGATAATGAACTTGATAAAAAATTGGTGATGTACATGACGACAATGCAGTTGTTGTACCTAGTAGCAAATCAGGTGATGTACCCAACAGTGATGTACATGATGACAATGCGGTTGTTGTACCCAATAGAAAATCAGGTAATGTACCCAACAGTAACGTAGGTGATGTGCTTGATAACAATGTAGGTGATGTGCTTGACAGCAATGCGGGTGATGTTCTTGATGGCAACATAGGTGATGTTCCTAACGACAACGTGGGTGATGTGCTTGATGGCCATGTGGATGATGTAGCCTTTTTCCAAAATTAGGTGATGTACCCGGCAACGGCTATCCAGCCATGACTTTAATTTTCCATGCATGGGTAAATACAGTACAATTGCAGGAATTGTCAGTAAATATTGTATGATTTCTATTCGGTACAAAAAAAGCATTAATAATAATGTTGATGGCATAAGTTTTCAATGAACAAAGGCTATTACTTTACATTTCACCTCATTGCTCTATTTCTACTAATGGGATTGCATTTTTTAATAGGTAAATATGTACATATTTTTTAAAACTTAATGATAAAGTATATATTTAGTTGTTTTAACTTTAAAACAATTTTAATAATAATGATTTTATAGTAAATATAATATATATAGTTAACTGATTTTAATAATATTGATTTTTATGCATATTCATATGCATTTAATTCAGCAAAGGATAATGAACTTGACAGAAAATCAATGATGTACATAACGACAATATGGTTGTTGTACCTAGTAGCAAATCAGGTGATGTACCCAACAGTGATGTACATCAGGACAATGCGGTTGATGTACCCAATAGGAAATCAGGTAATGTAGCCAATAGTAACATAGGTGATGTGCTTGACAACAATGCAGGTGATGTGCCTGATAACAATGTAGGTGATGTTCTTGATGGCAACGTAGGTGATGTTCTTGATGACAATGTGGGTGATGTGCCTGATGGCCATGCGAATGATGTACCCTTTTTCCAAAATTAGGTGATGTACTCGGCAATGGCTATCTTGCCATGCCTCTAATTTTCCATGCATGGGTAAATACGTGCTTGATGGCCATGCGGATGATGTTCCCTTTTTCCAAAATTATTTACCCGGCAACAGCTATCCAGCCATGCCTCTAATTTTCCATGCATGGGTAAATACGGTACAATTGTAGGAATTGTCAGTAAATATCGTATGATTTTTGTTGAGTACGAAAAAAGTAGTAGTAATAATGCTGATGGCGTAAGTTTTCAATGAACAAAGGCTATTACTTTACACTTCACCTCATTTCTCTATTTCTACTAATGGGATTGCATTTTTTAATAGGTAAATATGTATATATTTTTTAAAACTTAATGATAAAGTATATATTTAGTTTTTTTAACTTTAAAACAATTTTAATAATAATGATTTTATAGTAAATATAATATATATAGTTAACTGGTTTTAATAATAATGATTTTTTTTGCATATTCGTATGCATTTAATTTAGCAAATGATAATGAACTTGACAGAAAATCGGTGATGTACATGACGATAATGCAGTTGTTGTACCTAGTAGCAAATTAGGTGATGTACCCAATAGTGATGTACATGACGATAATGCGGTTGTTGTACCCAATAGAAAATCAGGTAATGTACCCAATAGTAACATAGGTGATGTACCCTTTTTCCAAAATTAGGTGATGTACCCCGCAATGGCTATCCAGCCATGCCTCTAATTTTCCATGCATGGGTAAATAAGGTACAATTGCAAGAATTGTCAGTAAATATATGATTTCTGTTGATTATCAAAAAAGCAGTAGTAATAATGCTAATGGCATAAGTTTTCAACGAACAAAGGCTATTACTTTACACTTCACCTCATTGCTCTATTTCTACTAATGGGATTGCATTTTTTAATAGGTAAATATGTATATATTTTTTAAAACTTAATGATAAAGTATATATTTTGTTGTTTTAACTTTAAAACAATTTTAATAATAATGATATTATAGTAAATATAATATATATAGTTAACTGATTTTAATAATAATGATTTTTTTACATATTCGTATGTATTTAATTCAACAAATGATAATGAACTTGACAAAAAATTGGTGATGTACATGACGACAATGCAGTTGTTGTACCTAGTAGCAAATCAGGTGATGTACCCAACAGTGATTTACATGATGAAAATGCAGTTGTTGTACCCAATAGAAAATCAGGTAATGTACCCAACAGTAACGTAGGTGATGTGCTTGACAACAATGTAGGTGATGTCCCTGTCAACAATGCGGGTGATGTTCTCGATGGCAACGCAGGTGATGTTCTTGATGACAACGTGGGTGATGTGCCCGATGGCCATGCAAATGATGTACCCTTTTTCCAAAATTAGGTGATGTACCTGGCAACAACTATCTAGCCATGCCTCTAATTTTCCATGCATGGGTAAATACGGTACAATTGCAAGAATTGTTAGTAAATATCATATGATTTCTGTTGAGTACTAAAAAAGCAGTAGTAATAATGTTGATGGCATAAGTTTTCAATGAACAAAGGCTATTACTTTACACTTCACCTCATTTATTATATATTATATATGGTTTTTAAGTTGTGGCTTTGAAGATTTTCTTCACTGCTGGTTTGAATTTGAATGGAGCCGACTTTTACATTTCACACCCTGCGACAACAGAAGGGCATTTATGGGCCAATGGATGATCGCCGAATCAAGCTGTTGGTCAAATGCTCTATTTAGGAGGTTATCCAAGCATTTAAGTAGAGGCTGGGGCCATTTTTTCAAAATGGCGATCACAAATGGAAGCTACAAGTTGACATAGTAGCCATGATTATGGCGTGGGGCTTGGAGTTGGGGGAGCATGAGAAGAATGTAGAATGGGTAATGAAACACTTGTTTGAGGCAGAGTTGATTGTGGGAGTGGATTCTCTGATTGAATTGGCCCATCCAGGATGGGAATTCAACTATAGTGAATGTTTTTCAGATGAGGATGAGGGTGTGGAGTTAGGCATTGTGCCTTTTCTGAGGTGGCCTAAAAGGGTGATGAAGGAGAGCTATCTGGCGGAGAGACGTGCTGGCTGGGAGTGTTTGAAGCTGGGCATCACCAATTATTTGAATGCCAAATAGGATGCCTTGGTGCCGACCAACTTTCCGAAGTGAAGTCACTCTTGTCGTTGCAAAGGAAGTGGTGATGCTGGTAAGAAGGATTAATATGCTGGTAATGTCATCCTCTTTTTTGCTATGAATATGATTTGTATTTTGCAATCAAAAGATAATGAGAAAAATAGAGGAGTTCAACTATTCGAATCTAGATCTATTTTTGGTAGAGATGATGGGAAAGATGAGGCTTGATGATAACCTCCAACGAAACTGCCCTTGGTGTTGTCAAGCCAACTCCATTATTCTTTCTCTCGATCTCACTTTTACCATCATCCCTCAAATTATTCCTCCTATCATATCATGCACTGTAACTCTAAACATTATATATACGTATTATCCTTTCATGGGAATATGTTTCACTCTCTTCTGTAATGGCTAAGAATATATGTATTTTGATCTTCTAAGTTGGAGTGTGTTGGACAGCCAAGAATGGCTTGCCCGCCTCCAAAATTGATGGATTTTTTTATTTTAGCACGCGGGAAGCCATTCTGGTCTGGCCATCACCCTTTGCTTGACAAGGTTATATGGTGAGGATTTGTTAATAATTAATAATTTGAAATAATGATTATTTATTATTTTAGTTTTAATGTGATACTTTATTATTCTTTATATCTCACCCAAAACTAATTTTGTGATTGGTTTGATATACTATTTTGATTGTTAATATTCGTAAGAATGTTTCTGAAACAAATGGTATAGTTTAAGTATATCAAACAATTATGTTTATTCAATATAATTACTGGATGAGAATAATCGATGAAAATGATAGTATAAGATAAAAATGATTCACCTAGATTCAAACTTTCTCTAGATACCTATTTAATTTTCAAAGATAATTTCTCAGTTAATTTCTTATGATACACAAAAAAATATGAAGAAAATGACTCTTATTCCAACGCTTCTTCTAGGGTTACCATTGAACTCGGGGAGGACAAAGAAATTTTCATCTCAGAGCGAATTCACATGGTTAAATTTGGCATTTATAGAAAGATTTATAGATTGAGATTTGTGTATACTTGCAAATATATTTGCCGAGTACCCTTTGTTAGATTGGGATTTGTGTATACTTGTAACTATATTTGACATTACCCTTTATTAGATTCCTTTTGGAATCCCGATTCCAAATGTGGCATTCAATTTGTGGATGCTAGCTCACATTGTCAATGTGTAATAGTCCAAATGTATTTCCAGGAAATACTTCATTTTCTATTTTGGTCATACAGAGTCGAACATTCATGGTCCAGGCATGTGTCTTAGGTTCTCTTATGTGCCCTTGATATTGTTGGAAATTAATCCCAACTGCCCTATTTAACATCTCCATATCATTCTCTCACGCAATTGAACAACTTCAAATATTTTAAGTTGAAATATTTTTAAAAAGGTCCTTTACTTCTGCAGGCTGTTAAATCAGCATTTAATTATCTTTGACTGGGCTTCTGTGGATGCCAGTGGGGCACATTTTTAAACTTCCCTACCCTTTGATTTATCTTCCCACCTACCCAACATTCCTCTTTTTGTATTGTCTCATAATCGCAAGGCTTCCTTCCTACCTTTGCGATCATGCGACCACTTAACTATCTCAACCACGACATTTATTTTAGTCTTAGTTTATTTCTTTTTTTTAACATTTTCTTCAAGTCGGATATTTATGAGACTATTCTAGATGATTTCGATCAGTTTTTTGAATGTTATGAATGAAAATAGGGGTTTCCATAAAATTTAATTAGAGCCCAAGCTCTGTAAATGTCTATTTTTAAAATACAATTTGGAATGTTACCACAGTAGATTTTTATTTTTTGAGTATTCAACTTTATGTATAATAAATTGCAGATTTTTGTTTTCAATGTTTTGCTCTACCCCTTCCTAGCACATGGTATCAAAGCTAAAGGTTAATCAAAGACAAATTTAAGAGTTGAAGATTGGTGAGTTGAAGATTTCAAAAGCTTTTTGAAGGAGATAAAGTTTTACTTTCAAAATTTGCAAGCAACAATGGCAAGCACAAGCTTGACAAATCCACAGATTCCATAGTTCAATGGGAAAAATTATGATTATTGGGCAATCACAATAAGGGCATTATTTTGTGCTCAAGATTTATGGGAGCTTGTTGAAAATGGTTACCCAGAACCAACAGATGCAGCAACATATAATGATTTGACCCAGGCAGAGAAAGATTTGGTAAAGGAAAATAAAAAGAAAGATTCAAAAGCCCTCTTCTTCATCATTCAAGGAGTGAATGAAAGTATTTTCCCAAGAATTCAAGCAGCTACAAATTCCAAGCAAGCATGGGACATTCTTCAAATAGCTTATCAAGGAATGGAAAAGATAAAAATAGCTAAGCTGCAAATGTTAAGAAGAGATTTTGAAACAATCTATATGAAAGAATCAGATACAATAGACACATTCTTCACTCAAATCATTGGCTTGATAAATCAAATCAGATCACATGGTGACACTCTTGAAGAAAGGAGAGTTGTTGAAAATATTTTAAGAAGTTTTCCTACAAGGTTTGAATCTATTGTGGTAGCCATTGAAGAGACCAAGAACCTCTCACAGTTTTTAGTGGATGAACTTCATGCATCACTCATTTCTCATGAGCATAGATTGAGTAGGTCAGCAACTTCAAATTTGGAGCATGCATTCAAGACACAAGTCTCAATCAACACTAGTAGAGACAGAGGAAGAACAAATTTCAAAGGTAGAGGAAGAAATTCTTATAGAGGTGGAAGAGGCAGCCCATTAAACACAAGTGGAAGGGGCAACAATCTGTCAAGTTCAAGTGGAAGAGGTAACAACCAAAACCCAAGTCAATACACATCACAAAATCAGCCTCAAAGCCAAAGGTATGACAAATCCTCAGTCCAATGTCATTATTGCAAGAAATTTGAGCATTACATGAATGAATGTAGAAAGAAACAATATGATTTTAGACAATAAAACATAAATTTCATGAAAGAAACCCAAAACCCAAAATCAGAATAAGGCACTACATTTTTGGCATGCAATGTTGCACAAGCAAGTGAAAAAGATTTATGGTTTTTAAATTTGGGTTGCAGCAATCATATGACAGGGAACTTAGAAATGTTTTCTAGTTTGGATGACAGTATAAAATTTGATGTAACTTTGGGTAATGACAATAAAATAAAAGTTAAAGGAAAAGGGAACATCAACATTCTAACCAAAATGGGGGAGAAGAAACATATGACTGATGTCTATTTTGTTCTTGGTTTAAAACATAATCTAATGAGCATTGGACAGCTTGTTCAAAATGGTTATAGAGTATCTTTCAAAAATAAAGAGTACACAATTTTAGACAAATACCGAAGCAATCAGCTCATAGCAAAGGTTCAAATGACAAACAATAGGATGTTTCCCTTAAGGATAAAACTAGATATGAATATAGAGTTTTCTCAAGAACACAACTCAATGAACTTACAAGTGAATAAAAGAAAAGTTGAAGCACCTCCTCAAGTAACTTATCAAGTAGAAATTAAAGATAATAATTGGTTATGGCACCTAAGATTTGGACATTTAAATTTTGCAGCTCTAAATCTACTCTATAAGAAAAGTATGGTGAAGGGATTACCTCTAATTGAAAAACTAGAAAGAGTATGTGAAGGGTGCATCTTAGGAAAGCAACATAGAGAATCATTTCCAGCCGGTATGTCAATGAGAGCTAAGGCACCTTTGGAGATAATTCATTCAGATTTGTGTGGGCCAATGCAAACGCTTTCAATAGGTGGAAGACTCTACTTTTTGACATTTATTGCTGACTACTCAAGAAAAACATGGGTTTACTTTCTAAAGCATAAGAGTGAGGCACTTGAATATTTTTGTCAATTCAAAGCACTCATTGAAAAACAAAGTGGTTATTACATCAAAGTATTGAGAACAAATAGGGGTGGTGAATATATTTCAAATGACTTCATGAGATTTTGCAAAGAGCATGGAATTCATAAGCAATTTACCACAAGATATACCCCTCAACAAAATGGTGTAGCTGAAAGGAAAAATAGAACAATCATGGAAATGACTAGAAGGATGTTGAAAGCCAAACATTTGCCAAATGAGTATTGGGCTGAAGCCATATCATGTGCAGTATATATTATGAATAGATGTCCAACAAAAAATGTCAAGAATATGATTCCGGAAGAAGCATGGAGTGGAAGAAAACATAGTGTTTCTCATATGAAGGTATTTGGATATGTGGCATATGCACATGTGCCAGATGAATTGAGAAGGAAATTAGACAACAAAGGAGAAAAATATATTTTTGTGGGATATAGTGATGAATCTAAGGCATACAAGCTATACAATCCAATCAGCAAGAAAGTCATAATCAGCAGAGATGTGCAGTTCGTAGAAGATGAAGCATGAGATGGAACTTTGGACAAAATAATCAACATAGTAACCAACATACCACAAGAAGAAAATGAAGAAACTATGCCAGCAGGTATTCCTCCAAATGTGACTCCACCCACTCCTAATCAAGGACAACAAAGTAGTGCTCAAATGACACCTTCAACAAGCACAAGAACAGCCTCACGTATTCAAGCAATCACACCTTCAAGTGGACAACAAACACCAATATCACGAGGAACACATAGTGTAGGTCCATCAAGCCCACATTCAACAAATTCAAGTGACATGTCCAATCCCACATTGGCAAGCATGAGAAGACAAAGAATTAGAAGTTTAAGAGAGATTTATGAGCAAAATGATGGTGAGAATAATACAGATCATAATTCTCTTTTTGCATTGTATTCACATGCTAATGATCCAATTCATTTTGAAGAAGCAGTTAAAGAAGAAAAATGGATAAATGCAATGGATGAAGAAATTGATGCAATTGAAAACAATGAAACATGGGAGTTGGTTAGTCTTCCAAAAGGAAAAGAAGTCATAGGAGTAAAGTGGGTTTACAAAACTAAATTGAATGCAAATGGAGATGTTAAAAAACATAAAGCAAGACTAGTGGCAAAAGGATATTCACAACCCCCCGAGGTTGATTACAATGAAACATTTGCACCAGTGGCTCGTTTGGACACCGTGAGAACAATATTAGCCATAGCAGCTCAAAACAAGTGGGTACTATATCAAATGGATGTGAAATCAACTTTTCTTAATGGCATTTTAGAAGAAGTCTATGTGGAGCAGCCACCTGGGTATGAGTTTTTGGGTCATGAAAACAAAGTTTACAAGCTCAAGAAGGCTCTTTATGGACTCAAACACACCTCAAGAGTGTGATATAGTAGAATTGATTCTTATCTTTTGCAAAATAGATTTAATAGGTGTCGTAGTGAGCCTACATTGTTTACCAAGATGAATAAGAATGGTGAGATTATAATTGTTTGTTTATATGTTGATGACTTGATCTTCACCAGTGATTTATCAATTGATATGTTCAAATCAGCAATGAAGAAAGAATTTGAGATGACTGATTTAGTATTAATGAAGTATTTCCTTGGCATTGAAGTAAATCAGAATGATAAAGGTATTTTTGTTTCACAGTCAAAGTATGCAAATGACATTTTGAAGAGGTTTAACATGCTGAATTGCAAATCAGCCCCAACACCTATTATGACAGGTTTAAAATTGAGTAAATATGACAAAGGAGATTATGTAAATCCAACCTTATATAAAAAATTAGTTGGCAGCCTTATGTATTTAACAGCCACAAGGCTAGATATAATGTTTGGAGTTAGTCTCATTTCAAGGTTCATGGAGTCTCCAAAAGTTACACATTGGAATGCGGGAAAAAGAATTTTAAGATATGTGAGTGGAACAAAGAACTATGAGATTCAATACTCAAGCTTAAATGAATTCAAACTCATAGGATATACAGATAGTGACTGTGCTGGAAGCTTAGATGATAGAAAGAGCACTTCAGGTTATGTTTTTCACTTTGGAACAGGGGTAGTTTCATGAGCCTCAAAGAAACAATCGATTGTCACTCTTTCATCTACTGAAGCAGAGTATGTAGCAGCCACAAGTGCATCATGTCAAGCGGTTTGGATGAGAAGAATGTTGAAAGATCTCAAACAAAAATAAGAAGAAGCAACAAAGATCTATTGTGACAACAATTCAGCCATAGCATTGTCAAAGAATCCAGTTTTCCACAAAAGGAGTAAACATATAGACACGAGGTATCATTTCATCAAAGAGCTGATCAACAATGGAGAAATCTACTTGAAACATTGCAGGTCTCAAGATCAATTAGTGGACATCTTCACCAAGGCACTGGGAAAAGAGAGTTTTGTTTATCAAAGAGATTGATTTAGCATCAAAGACTGTAGCAGTTGTGATTAAGGGGGAGTGTTGGAAATTAATCTCAACTGCACTATTTAACATCTCCGTATCATTCTCTCACGCAGCAGAACAACTTCAAATATTTTAAGTTGAAATATTTTTAAAAAGGTCCTTTACTTCTGCAGGTTGTTAAATCAGCATTTAATTATCTTTGACTGAGCTTCCATGGATGTCAGCAGGACACGTTTTTAAACTTTCTTGCCCTTTGATTTATCTTCCCACCTACCCAGCATTCCTCTTTTTGTATTGTCGCATAATTGCAAGGCTTCCTTCCTACCTTTGTGATCATGGGACCACTTAACTATCTCAACCATGACATTTATTTTTGTCTTAGTTTATTTCTTCTTTTTTTAATGTTTTCTTCAAGTCGGATATTTATGAGACTATTCTAGATGATTCCGGTCAGTTTTTTGAATGTTATGAATGAAAATAAGGGTTTCCAAAAAATGTAATTAGAGCCCAGGCTCTGTAAATGTCTATTTTTAAAATACAATTTGGAATCTTACTACAGTAGATTTTTATCTTCTAGATATTCAACTTTATGTATAATAAATTGCAGATTTTTGTTTTTAATGTTTTGCTCTGCCTCTTTTTGAAGTTTGAAGGGTTATGCACGCCTCGTCTAGGGTAGCACTGCAATTTGGGAGGGCCGAGTTCTTGAAACTCCGTAAATGCCGTGACTGTCAAGTGTATGACTTATATACATTAGTATTTTGAATCATTATTCATGATATATGAATTGATTCAAATTTGCTCCTAGTTATGCAGTTGGTATGTAGATTTGATTCAGACTCTAATAATTTTTAGCTTTATTCCGAATTCAAAAATATGATACCATCCAATCTCTCTCCCTCGGAGATGGGCCACCATTGTTGACATGTTTTATCTCCATTGACTTGAACGTATCTTTATTATCTAGTATGTTTTATGGGCCTTAATCAAGTATTCGGCTGTTCACTACTGTTTCCTTTTTAAATTTGATAAGGGATGTTATGATATGTTTAGACCGTATAAATAATTTTAGTAAATTGTTGGAATTTACTAAAATTTATTAATAGTTAATTTATTTAGAGAAAATATTTATGTTTATCAAACATTTTATAATATGTTAAAGATTTATTGGGTTTGATTTTTACATTGGAATGTAATTTAGAATGTAAAATGATAGTTCTTATTTTTCCTTAAGTGTTTATTGCATTGATGAAAAAGTAAAATAACAAAATTTATTTTAAATTTAAAAATTTAAATATTTTAGATTACCAAGTACAAGAAGTTTTGGGATGAAAGTTTCTATATTTTATTTCAAAAATATAGTTAGGAACTGACAATCTGACCTTATTCATTTAAAAAAAAATGGTTTCTATATTAGAATGTAACTTTATTTAATAAAATGTAAATAATAATTTCTATATTTTATTTTATATAAATAACAAGTTTCTATATTTTATTTTATAAAGCAATTAGGAAGTGGGAATAAAATCATTTTCATAGAAGAATGTAAATTAGAACATAGAATCAATGTTTCCATATTTGTCCTATAAAATAGATAGAAAGTGATATATAAAAATCATTTCAATAATAGAATGCAATTTTATTTATACAAATAAATTAACAACATCTTTTATGTTATCTTATAAATTAATATGAAAACAATAATAGTATTTTTTTTAAAATAAATGAAGAATTTAAATAGATAATGTTAAATTAAATTGTCAATAAGATACAAAAAATTATATATTTTTTAGATATTTATAAATTTAGTAATTTTAGTATAGGACCAATTATTTTTATATTAGTGAAATTTAATAATTAATTACTACTTATTAAAATTATTCTTTAGATTTGATAAACATAAAAATAAAAGTCACAATCTTTAGATGAAGAGGTTGGAGGTATAAAGAAATGATGTTTTGAATGATGTTATATTGTCAATAGAATTGGACTGATGTTATGTTGTCAATAGAATTGGACTAAAATACCTTTAATGCCTAATTCCTTTTCCAAGTTAAGCATGATAGGTGTCAAATAATATTTTAGACATAAAAATAGTTATCTAAATTATATTTGTTGAAATTTGAGTACTTTATTGCATAATATTGATAGCAAATAAATGATAAATGAAACACAAAACATCAAATCTGCCATATAAATGTGAAAAAAGAATTAAAAAATAGTAAAAATCAAACTCTATGTATTTATTATAATATTGCAAACACAAAATAACACTCTTTATTGTTTCTATATATATTAATAAAAATAACATTTTTATTATTTTTGTATATTAGTAAAATTAATATTTGAATTTCTAAAATACAAATAGATCAAAATTAAATCAAAATTTCCTTGTTCAAACTCATTAATTTTTTAATATATATTTAAATTATAAAATAAAAATTAAAAAAATTTAATATAAGTGCCTTTAAACATATATATCCTAACTATTTCATATTTTTAGCTCAATATATTAAAATTGTCTATAATAAATCTTAAAAACTATTAAACTATATAAATAATTGAATAATAAATTTTTTAAAAATCCAACAATTATCTCAATCTCATTGTAATTTTTAAAACAATCATTAATTAATAAAATATATTATAAAAGATTTAAAAATGGTCATTAATTTTAAAAAATAGTCATTAGTCAAGAATCTAAATTAGAAATCTATAGAAATAGAAAGAAACTATACACAATAAATTAGAAATCCATATAAATAGAAAGAAACTATACAAAATAATCTCTTAATATGTATGAAAACAAACAAAAAATTCTATAATAAATTTTTATTTATAACTGATAAAGAGAGCTTTCTTTTGAATAATAGCACTGAAATTCTGTAATTTTTAAACAAAGGTAAGTACCCATTTGACAATTTGTAAACAAAGGTAAGTACCCACCTAACGCGAGAAGACAAAAAAATTAATCTTAATGCATATAAAAGATTTCATAATGAATTCAAGCCATTTAAAGATAAATTATTACAAAAGATTAAAGAGAATAGGGGCAGATAACTCACCCTTTACTCTTGCCACTTGCTGAAGCACATTGAGAATCAAATATCCTACAACCTAGATGCACTAAGCAAGGAAGATGCTACATTCATATCAAAATTAATCATATATGTTACATTGCCAAGTAATATTCATGAAACCAACAACTTATTCAAGACGCCCTTCCAACTAAAACAAAAAAATAAGTCACAAAGAAAATGCCAGTACTAGTAGGGGCAAAATACACAGTGGAAGTTTAAATCATGGAATACTTTTCAAACTCACTCGAAGGGGGAAATTTTGGCTTGGATTTATGTAGCATCCTTTGTTTGTTGATACATAAATATGAGTTTATTGAAGGATTTATTATATGATACGCAAACATGAGTTTATATTCTCTTTTTAATTCTCCTATCTCAGATGTTACAAAATAATTGCATGCCAAATATTTTTTGAACTCACAAAATTCAGCTCTCCTTCCATGTAAATCAAGTTAAAAAAATGAAATGAATTGTATAAAAGAAGAAAAGAATGAAAAATAAGAACCATAAGTTTATCATAAAATCTCAGTAACTCCCTTATAAACAAAGTCATCCCTTATTTTAGATGTGAGATTAATGTCATTATGACTGTTAGATTTAAGTAAGCTGATTCTACACCTCAGTAAAGGCCTACAAGATTACTCCATTCAACAACTGTGTTGAGTAGCCATAGCTTATGCATTAGAAAAAGAATGATGCATTGCACATCTACCCTAATTCATTTTTTGTCTTGATCTTACATTAAGCTTTCCTGCAACTATTAAATCAAACAATCAACCATAAATCCCAAATCTTTGTCTATCAAATTACAAATTTTGAAATATAAACATTAAAAATCTAAGAGAAAGAAAACAAGAAAAATAAATGAAGAAATTGCATAGTCTTGAAAGAAATTATTCAACAAATGACACAAGAAAGTCATCTTATAAATAAATGATACTAAAACAATATGGATTTGAAAGGAAAATAATTCGGGAAGAGGGCTGACAATTTTCCGGGAGCTTAAAGTTATTTCCAGGAGCAAAGCTCCCACATAAAGCCTATTGGCTTAATTAATTAATTATAAGTAATACAAATATTCTTATTAATAAATAATATTGAGTTTTGAAATTGATTTTTTAATTTACAATAAAAATATATCTTCACAACTAAAAAAATTAGAGAGAAAATATAATAATAATTTAAAAAGCTAGGGTTTATAATACAAACATCTATTTTCAAATTAGAAATATCTATTTTTAAATTAGAAATACATTAATAACAAGGCTGCAGTGCAGCTAAGTTCCTGCCAAATTAGTTGCCAAAATGTTAACAAGAGTTTAGCTACCAAAATGTTAACAAGAGTGTTTAGTGTTTGAAGTGTGGCAAAGAAAGACAGTTTGCAATGCATGAGTACTAAGAATGTTTGTTTTTAAGAATTGCAATGTACACTTACACCATTGATGTATAATATAGGTTTACAATACTTGCAAAATTTAAATACTCAAAAATATCATATAGTCATGAATTTTAAATTTTCAATTGAATTCTTACTATGTACATTTTAGTCAACTGATTATATTTCACAATCAAGTTCAATAATTTTAAAAATCTAAATTTTTGAATAAAGTGATCAAGTAAATTACCATACGATGTTCACTCAACCTTAACCTACATATTAAAATTATAATTCAAAAACATTAGAACTCTTGAACACAATATTAATAATCAATTTCATTGAACTTTCAAATGTACATCATGTATAAAAACTATGATGCCCCCATATGGAGTTACAATGGCAGAATTATGTCTATATTCTTCTAAATATTTAAAGAAAGGATATAAGTTCCTACATCTTTGTTCTAAGAAAACTTTAGGGTGGGGAACACATTTAGCAAACCCTATGGAAAATTATGGTAGTAAAAGTAGAGGATGTAAAGTGGACCTATTTCATTAAGAGATTTTCTATTCAAAAGTA
Organism: Chamaecyparis obtusa; assembly: GCA_027943335.1. Classification (NCBI taxonomy): domain Eukaryota; kingdom Viridiplantae; phylum Streptophyta; class Pinopsida; order Cupressales; family Cupressaceae; genus Chamaecyparis; species Chamaecyparis obtusa. The sequence continues at coordinate 82,636 of BSBK01005472.1, forward strand.
AACAATGCAATGTCATTTTAAGACAATAATTTAACCTAATGAGCCATCTTCTAAATCTGGAAGTGCATCCAATAGCACAAAGAAAAATCTTCCAGACTCAAAGTGCTTTTGTAAATAAGGCCATGAGGACCCCATCAAGAACGAAACAAAAACATGAAAAGGAAAATTGTTAATTAAACCAATTTACTTTCACAAATGTAGAATTCAAAAGTTTGAAATTTATTTAGCTACTCTTATTGTTCCTTACCATCACAGAGATATTGCAATAAAAGAAGTGGAAAAATTTAAAATAGTCATATCCCAAACTGGAGTTGCTTCCAGTAAAAAAAAATATTCAACATGTGTTAAAATATGGAAAATAACTCCAAACTAGATAAGCATCTGAATTTATAAGAGTCAGACATATAGGAAAAATGGAAACTAGAATTTGATTTCTACTAAATGAAACCCTCTACCCTGGTCAGATGACTAATGTTAGGCAAAGCAAAACTGAAAATAAAGTCCAAATAGTTGAATGAAATGGAACTTTATAATAAATATTATAGATATGATTTTTTCATGCTCAAACCCTTCTTCATGCCAAAAAAAAAAAAAAAAAAGAGAAAAGGAAAATACAGACTCTAAAGCCACAAGACCAATACAGAAAAAATTAAAGTAGCAGAAAAAGACAAGAAAAAGACAACAAATTTAAGGCACTAAGGTGTCTTCCTGTGCATTTGTTGGCCCTACATTTTCGACTGCAATAGATGTTTAAACCACAAAATGAGTTTTTCACAGAGACTTCAGATTTTTCTATAAAATCTAAGATAAGTTGTACACTACATGGATATATGAGAAACCCTTACAGTCAGAAAAACATAACGGTATCTTTAAACGTTGCTAACAATCCACACAATCCAAAAAAATCTTAGATAGTTGCAAGTCAAGCGGACAGACAGTGTGATAATTAGAGAGATGAGAAGATAATAGAGGTGATCGCAGAGATAAGGAAGCCTTGGCCGCAATGAAGCACATGCATGGCGAAAAAAAGGGAGTTGCATAGTGGAAAATAGGAAAACAACATAAAAAGGCGAGAATAAAGGATCACTGTGTCATGATGCAAACAATTTGACAAGCCCATAATTCCAACGAAAATGTAATTCCCCTCTTGTTCAAAATTTTCACGGCAAACAAGTAAAATAAATAAATGAAAAACCTCTATATAAAAGGGCAAGTTGCAAGTGACGTGTATGGTTTGGAAAATATGATGACAGGTCAAACAAAAAAAAAATGTGTCCTGCATATAAATTTTTCCCCATATCACATTTGTATCAAATCAATTTAATTTAAAATTTTCTGATGTCATTCACTTTTTGGGTTGTTTTTTCCTATAAATCCTTCATTATCGTTCTAAATTTTGGACTAATTGAATTTAATATAACTATTATTTTTAATGTATTATGTTAAAAAATTGTTTCTATATAAAAAATTATTTCTAAAAAGTTAGTTTTTTTAGGATTAATATAATATAATATAATGTAATAATTATTCATATATTAATAAAAAATATAATATAAAATTATTAAAATTTAATTAAATTTTAATATATTAAATAATAGAATATAATTTAGTTAGAATAAATATGCATATAATTTAATAATTATTCATATGTTTATAATTTAATATTAATAGGAAAATAATTTATTTGTTTATTGATAAAATAATATAATATATGAAGTAGTATAATTAGAATTAAAGTACACTATTATTATAATCTAATATAATACCATAAATAACAAAATAAAAAGTTATTTCATTAATTATTATATTGATATACATATCTTATTTTAAATTCTGTTGAATTGTTTTTATTTTAGAGTATATGTATGTGTGTGTTCATAGTGTATATTTTAATAATTAAAAGCATTATTTACATTAACTAATTTATTTTGAAAAAAAATAGTTATTTGAAAAATATAAAAATCAGTATTAATTTTTTCTAAGTTGGAGTCATATGGCATGTTCCTTACAAAATAAATTTACAAGGAAAATGAATTCTTTTAACTTCTTTTATTAGTCTAGAGAGTATAGAAGACAAAGGTATACCTCCATCTTCCTTAAATTTGGGAGCTCACCTATAAAATATTCCTAAAAAGCTTTTCATTGGAAGATATGTTCATTATATTCAAATTTTGAAGAAATGAAACTATATATCCAAAAATAATATAAGATAGATGAAAAATAGTAAGCAAAACATTTACAAACATGAAATCTTATACACTAAAGTGATGTCATGTTGTAAATAATAATAATAATAATAATAATAATAATAATAATAATAATAATAATAATAATAATAATAATAATAATAATAATTTAAATAATCTTGAATAATAATCTAACATGGGATAAATAATTAGTATTGGTAATGATTAATAAAAAAATAAAAGATTAATGAAAAAAAATTATTACTATGAGATTTCATAATGATTTTGAATATAAGTGTAGAAGAGGCTAATTACAAAGAAAAGTAAAAAAAAGTTGAAATAACTTTATAAACAGAGCCAAAAATTTCTTAAAAATCCGTCCTTGCTCAATTCAAAATAATAAGATTAATAAAAAAAAAAGATTAATGAAAAAAAAGTATTACTATGAGATTTCATAATGATTTTGAATACAAGTGTAGAAGAGGCTAATTACAAAGAAAAGTAAAAAGAAGTTGAAATAATTTTATAAACAGAGCCAAAAATTTCCTAAAATCCGCCCTTATCGCTCAATTCATCTTAGCCAATGAGATCAGAGAAAATTAATTTTCTACATTTATTTTGTTAAACAAATTGCAACTTACTTTAATTAAAATAAATATTTTTTAAATATCACAAAAATACTGATATGTCATTTGTTAAAAACTTAGTTATTAATAACTAGTTAAAGTTCAGTCGATGCCTATAGTTCTAAGCCTTCGGCAAGAACAAATAAATGATATTAAATTTTGATGTTATTTTCTATTCAAAATTTGCAATAGAAAAATATGTCTTCACAAGAAAAAAAGTCTTTTTCATAAAATATATAAATAAAAGAAACTTCCATTTTTTAGATCTGTAATAGAGACATTGTCTTACATTTAAAAAGTATAATATATAATATTAAGTGAATTTATTTTAACATTGTACATTTTAAAGAAAATGGTAAAAATAAGCATTCAACAATATTTTGTAAAAAAAAATTGTTTTGATTATTTTAATTTTTTTAAAGAAATATTGTCAATATTCATTCAATATATTAATATCATTTATTAGTACTTGCCTTTTAGGCAATGCTATTGCATTCACTTTAGTTTTTGTTAGCTATTAATTAATTGATTTTCTACCAATCAAATATGATTACTTATTTCATTTAAAACTAAATCTAAAGTTCAGTTGTTAATTCTTTCATTTTATAAATTCTAAAATCATTTTCCAAAAATCTTATTGGTTTAAAACATTTTGTATTATAGGGACGGATTTGTAGGCATTTTTTTTGTTTGTCATTTTCATAAATCAATAAATTAGTAGTTTTAAAGTTTCTTTCCTTTTGAACTATTTTTTTCAATATTAAAAGAATTAGTGCTAATTAGAAAGTCACTATAGGATTCCTAAAGATTGTTGAAATTTATCAATTACACAAATGATAATATGCTAAATTATATGATATTTGTATTATTGAGTAAATTAATTAAATTTTTGTATTAAGTATATTATTTTATATTATTTGTTATATTAATAATTTTGTACTTCAATTATATTTAATTACCAATTTAAATTATTAATATATAAATATTTATTATAATACATTATTAGAAATCTAAATTTCATTATATGACATATTATATTATTCAATATAATATGATATTATATTGTAATATATTATATTTAGTACATTATAATACATCAAAATTTAATAAACTATAATATAATATATATTTTTGGTATTAACTATAAGGGGTTCAAAAATTACAACGATGAGTATAGAAAGAGGCCAAGCCTCAACCCCAAAACATGAGAGTAGTAGCGAATTTAATTACAATACATGTTTCAAAAAAATAACAGCAAAAAGGAGAATAAAAACTTAATGAAGAATATCATATTGGGCCTCAACCCAGCAGTCCAACCCAATGGGCCTTCCATCCAAACAATGCTCTTCTTTTCTTGGATTTGGGCTAGCATGTTGATTTGGTCATCCGTCACATTTTTGTTCTTGTCAATCTCTTGTGTGAGCTTCTTTAGAGTCTCCTTAAAGTTAACAAGGTTGTCTATGTGTCTTCACCACTCATAACCATCTTTCAATTCATAAAAAAACATGGTGGAGTGCTCCATTTGAAGGAATCTTTTCAGCTTCTTTCTTTCAATCATCATGTTTTGATTAGGTAAAAGAAGGTTTAAAGGGGACTCGAAACCTCAAATAAAAAACAAAGTCAGGAACTGGTTTCACAGGGACCATCAACCCAGAGTATCAAAAAAGAATTTGAATGCTGGTTTTACAGGGACTAGAAACCAAGTTAAGCTAGTTTTGCAAGGACCACCAACCAGCATGATTCAAACAAAAAACAAGACCAAAAGTCCAAAAAAAACTAGAGAAATAAACAAAGCAAAAAGAAACAACTAATTAGACCAGATCTTTAATAGCACTAGTAATAAAAGTTCCTACAACAACAACCTCTTTGAGAGAATCTTGAATATTCTTGGCAGTGAGCTGGAGGTCAGCTTTCTTAGTGCTTTGTCTAGTTCTTCTACTCAGACCACCAACCAACAACGAAGCATGACTGATCGAAGTAGCTTCATCAAAAGAAGCTTTTCCAATAGAAGCAGCAACAGCCAGGATGGACGAAGTAACATCCTGCATGCCCTCCTCCCTATCCTTAATCAATTTTATAAGGGTGGCTTCATAATTCTAAAGTTTAGTTGGAATGTTCCCAACCAGAGTTTCTAGCTCCCTCTGCTTCTTACTTTCCTCATCCAGCTTAACTTGTAAAATAAGGGTCTTATCCTGCAAGGAAGAAATAGATGAGTGTAATTTTTTAATCTCATTATACATCCAGCTATCCATAACCATCCCAAGATAATATTTATCTTTGGCTTTATTTAGAAATTCCAGACAATTATCATCACCCTCCAGGTCTTGAACATCCATAGTATCAACATTCACTTGATTCTTTTCTTTTTCTAGCATATCCTTGAGGTCCCAATTTTGGGTATTGGGCACAATATCAGTGGCAGGGTCTTTATCTTCTTGACTGCATTCAGCCTGAGGAACATTAGCTAACATAGGAAAAAGGGAGAGGGCAACATTAACAGGGGACTTCTCAGCACAATCCGTATCCAAAGAATGGGTAATCAAGTTGATTAACCCATCATTGTCATTCTTACTATTCTCTATATTGACATTGGTATCTTGTAAGACATCATTATACTCCATCTTTACACTTTCATCTTTAATGACATATCCTCATTCACAAGACTAGCATTATGCCTAATTTTTATTTTACGCTTAGTGGAAGAGGAAGGAACATTATCATTGGCTTTAGCCTTATTAGTAGACGACTTACCTTTCTTTCTCACCATACTAGGGGAGGTTTGCGGATAATCTTGGGCTGAGATATCATCTAGGCTAAGAGAGGTATCATTGGTTTTAGAAGAGCACATGTCACTCGCTGTTTGGGCCATTTCATCATCCTGGGAAGTAGCATCTTCCTCCAAATCACCTGAGCTTTATTTTGATTCTGTTTCCATACCCAGAACCCACTTTCTGCTATTTTTGTTTTTCTTCAAGGACCCATCATCATTATCCTTAATACTGAGCATGCCTTCCACTTCCCTTTTCTGTTTACTACTAGAGACAAAATGAGCAGGGATATTGTCCCAACAGAACTCAGTGATAAGTAGGATGAGACCCTCATGGAGGTTAGGTCTAGAATCCTTTTGCTTGTGGGCTTTAAGCCCTTGAAGGAGAGAATTCACCAAATAGAAAGGAAAGGAAATTATTTTCTTATAAATGAAGTGGTTTAGAAAAACAAAGTAGAATTGATGAAACCTGGAAACGCTACCATCCAAAATGAAATACATTTGCACATAGGTCAGAACCTCCTGCCAAATGTCCTTAATTTGATTAAGGTCATAGAAGTTACCAACCTTCACTAGTCTCGCATCCTCCTGGTTAGTTTTAGGAAAATACTTAACCGCCTCTTCCGAATCTTTTTTCTGTTTGTAAAATTTCATGCCTTCATTCAACAACTTTGTAACCTCAGCAATGAAGTCATCATTAATAATGAATTGTCTTCCATAGAGCATTACCTTGTTACCATCCCATTCTTTGTAGAATCTGTCAGTCACATGAGGTTTGTAACCATGAAGTTTTTCAATATAGATGGTTACCTTCCCTTTCTCGAGCTGATGCCAAACTTCCTTCTTTTTCCAATTATTACACTTCTCAAGTTCCAAATTCTTTGCTTCCCCTCCCATATCCACAGAAAAAACAAACCTCTAGAAAATAAGAAAAAGAAAGCCAAGAGAAATACCCCAGGAAAGGTTCAACGTTTTACCTCTTGAAAACCCAAAAAACACCCATAATTTGTGTGAAGTCTTGACAACCATGTAAGCATGAAAATTGTTTCATTTAAAGCAATAAATGAAAGTAGTGATGATTTGATAAGTGGAGGCTACAAGCATATTAAATGCATATTTTCCCTTCTTGAGATATGTTTATTTCATTATTACACTTTGCTTTTAAATCATAATCCATGCTTATTTGGTCAGTCCACATGACAATTTCATTACTTTGTACTACCAGGTTGGCCATCCAATCAGCGAACGTGTTTGTCTCATGATAGTTATGAGAAATGAACACTTTTTTGAAAAAAATTGAGGTCTTCTTTGATTTCCAAACGAAAGTTAGAAATATTCCAGGTAGGGTCATTTTTTTCATTGAGGTTATCAACAATATTTCTAGAGTCCCCTTCCAGTCAGAGGTTCTTGCAACCAATATCCTTAGCCATCTTAATCATATAATGGGCTCCAGCCATCTCAACTTTATGGCTAGAAGTGATTCCAAGAGGAATAGCCTGAGCCCTAATAATATTGTAATTATAGTCCCTAATGACACCCCGACAGCCAGCCTTTCTTGGGTTCCCTTTGGAAGCACCATCAAAATTAGCCTTAATCCAACCATTGGGAGGAGATAACCAGATGGCATTCTGCCTCAAATCATCCTTTTTGACTTTACTATTATGACCAGGATGCTCCAAGTTGAGATTGGAAGAGGGGCCCAAATGCAATATAAAATTCTCCTTTATATTTCTAATAATTCTTTTTCCAATGATCCAGGAGGGGGTGCTAGTATTTATGAAGATTATATCATTCCTTTCTTTCCACAAGCCCTAGTTAATGTGGGGGAAAGAATACCACCAGAGGAGGTAAACATGTTCTCCTTTGAAGGGGCTTCTCCTGCTTAAATAACTATCTAAAAGATTCTCCTGAAAAGTCCATTAAATTTCCCAGAAATTTAAAATTTCCTTCCAAACATCCCTAGCATAACAACAATGTAGAAAAATATGATTAACCTATTCCATATCATTTCTACAAAGACAACACCAGTTGGTTAAGATCATCCCCTTTTTCTAAGATTGTCAATAGTGAGAATTTTGTTCTGTAAAGTAATCCAAAAGAAAATCTCAATCTTAGGAGTAAGACCTTTGGTCCAAGATTTAACCCAGGGGAGGTCAATTCTCTTTTCTTCAAATAGGGAAGAAACTTTGAAGTTACCACTCGGGTGAAGAGCAAAGATGACTTTGTCTTGAGAATTGAAATTGATGCAAGAAGAAAAAAGAGAGAGTTGAACAAGGAAAAGATTGATATCCAAAGAAGTTAGGTCCACCTACCTGTTGTTAACCCATTAGTAATTGAGTTTAACACTAAAGGTGGCTTTGCAATGCTCAATGCTCTGGTCATTATAGTAAAATGAGTTCAGGGGAGAGTCCCATAACCATCTATCCTCCCAGAAACAAATAGTTTTACCATCACCTAGCTTCCATTTATAGCCTTTGGTCAAAGTACTCTTTGTGTCTTGAATAGATTTCCAAATGGAGGATACTTTATCTAAGTTGTCAGTAGACAGAAAGCCATTCAAGGAGGGAGTTTGATGGAGATATTTACTCTTCTAGAGTTTACTCCATTCCCTATCTTCTTTAAAGACTCTCCAACCTTGTTTAGCCAAGAGTGCCTTATCCATTTCCTTGATAGGCCTAATGCCCAACCCCCCAATATTTTTGGGCTTGCAAACAGAGTCCCAAGAAAAAAGAGGAAGTCTTTTTTTATTCTCTATGCTAGTCCACATAAATTTTCTTTGAATTCTCTCCATGGCTTCAACATACTTAGTGAGCATTTTGAACAAACTTAAAGCATAGATGGGGAGACTTTGAAGGTAGGATTTGAGAAGAGTAATTTTTGCAGCTTGACTTAGAAGAGTTCCCTTCCAACCCACTAAATTTTTGTTGTGTTTATCAATGAGCATTTCCTAGAAGGAGTCAGGAAGCTTGGAACCAAGGGGGAGGCCCAAGTATAAACCTAGGAGAGAATCAATAGCACAACCCAAAATCCTTGAAATTTTATTCTGTCTCTCTAGGGGAGTGTTCACAAAGAAAATAGAATTCTTCTCCCAATTTATGAGTTGACCAGAGGCTTTAATATAGAGATTTAAGGCATTCTTGTAACTTCTAGCTTAATTCATAGTGGTAATCCTCATCAAAACTGTATCATCCACAAATTGTTCATGGGAGTAAGCATTGGAAATAGATGAGGGTATAAGGAAATAGATACAACCTTAATTATTAAGATGATTAATGTATCTTCCCAGACATTCTGCCATGATGATAATTAAAATAGGAGATATGGGATCCCCCGGTCTAAGTCCTCTAAAAGGAGAAAAGAAATTAGAAGAAGAACCATTAACCAAGACAGCCAAAGAAGTCATCGAAACAAGCTAAGAAATGAGTTGGATGCATCTTTTCCCAAAACCAAAGGACTCCATGATCTTTAGTAAGAAGCTCAAATCCAATCTATCATAGGCCTTGGACACAGCCAACTTCATAAGAAAGCCTTGATTTTGAGAAGCCATTATCGAATGGATATTTTCATGAGCAATAATAACCGAATCTAGAATTTGGTGACTAGGGACAAAGCCATTCTATTCAGGGGAGATGATGTCTTGAATGATAGCAAGGATTCTTAGGGTGAGGACCTTGAAGATAATATTGTAAATGGAATTACAAATACTAATAGGATGGAAAGCATCTGGAGTATTAGCCCCCATGTTTTTGGGAATAAGATCTAGAAAAGTGGAATTAAGCTCTTTCAAAAGGCATCTGGTGCCAAAGAATTCCTTAACAACATCACAAACATCTTTACTGACAATATGGCACTGCTTTTGGAAAAATGCCATCGGGAAACCATTTGGGCCATGAACTTTGTCACCTTCAAAAGAGAGAACAACTTTATGGATTTCAGTGGCAGAAGGGATAGCCACTAAAGTAGAATTATGATGGTCAGAAATGATGGAAGGAATACAATCCAACATTTGACTTTGGATGGTATCATAGAGATTCCGGTCAGAAGTGAGAAGGTAGGAGAAGAAATCCTTCATTTAAAAAGTTATGTCTTCCACATTAGTGAACTCTTGATGACCAATCTTGAGATGATAGATTCTATTAGCCGCTCTATGCTTCAGGGTAGTGATGTGGAAGTATCTCGAGTTACAATCCCCTTTTGTGAGCCAGATTACCCTAGACCTTTATCTCCAGTAAGACTCTTCAAAGGAGATAACATTATGGAGTTTAGACAGAATCTCATTTTCTTTTATCACAAGCTCCTCTGAATAACTGGCTACTTAAATTTTTTTCTGAGTCACCTGAAGTTCCTTTTGTAAGTCTTCTTTATTTTTAAAGATGTCCCCAATGGAAGATTTGTCCTACTCTTTAACTCTATCTTTGACGATTCTGAGCTTTTTAGCAATTCTAAACATAGTTGTTCCTTCCACTTTAGTTTTCCACCAAATGTTGCAAACACCTTTGACATCCTTGTGTTGCATCCACATTTTCTCAAATCTAAAAGGAAAATATCTCATCTTATGAATGAGATTAGCAGCAAAGACCAGAGGGAAATGCTCCAAGGAAATTTTGGCAATGGATGAGAGAGAATAATTCCAATCCTAAATCTAGTTATGAGAAGCCAACACTCTATCAAGTCTAGCTTGAATGCAGTTCTGACCAGTCCCTTTATTAGACCAGGTAAAATCAACCCCTTTTAGATCAATATCAATGAGACCATCATGGCTGATAAAGTCCATAAGGTCCATTCTGCCATCTAGATGGGTAATATTACCTCCCATTTTCTCATGGTCATATAAGGAGACATTGAAGTCACCCATAAAGAGCTAGTTGGGTTCATCAAAATTATTTTCCAGATCCTTAAGATTAGACCATAGAGTCTTCCTAGCTCTAGCAGAGTTAGGAGCATAAATGTTGACTAAAATCTAGTCCTAGTTAAGGTTAAAATGATGAAATTTAACCATTATAAAATTTTTATCCTCCATGAGGGTAGTACTAGAGATATTCACTTCATTGTAGAGAATAAGAGTGCCTCTAGAGGCTCGTTCAGCACTGCCAGCAACCTGACCACAATTATTGAAAACTTTAAAATTTTTAGCCTTTTCTTTAGAAATTTTGGTTTCCTAAATAATAAGGATATCAAGTTTGTGATCTCTGGCTAAGTTTCTAAAAAATTCCATTTTATGAAGACCATTTAGTCCCCTTACATTCTAGGTAATGAATTTCAGTTTTTACCTAGGCTAAACTAGAGGATGGCAGACTGTTTACCATCTGCAATATCATATAGACTCTCCTGAGGTCTGTCAACCTTATTGCTTTTCCTTCCTCTTTTCTTGGGAGAGCTAGTAGTAACTTTGAATGAAAAAACACCAACATCCCCTATTTTGCTTCTAGTTTCTCAAGCAAGTTTTGAAAGTGCCACACCAGACTGCTTAGGATTAGCCTTCCTTTCTACCTTGGTAGGCTTGGATGACACCTTCTTATTTTTATCCACTGAAGATGAAAGAACTAGAATAGGCTGGACATAAAGATCCACATATTCAGGGTCTAGCATAAGGCTTTGGTTCTTCATAGATGAGGAAAGATCCTCCATTTTCCAAAAATCACAAGGAGTGGAATCGTTTATAAGCACAACTGAGAGCTCCTGCCCAACACCCAAGTTAGACTGGTCAATCCTTGTTATAGGATAAACATCCATTAGGATTCATTGACTCTTGGAGGAAAGGGGATTATCCTTATACCTAGAGGGCTTGAATGAAGTATCCTAATCAACTTCCATTTCAAACATTGAAAGCAATGAATCCCCCATAGGGGGGTGCTAGGAAATCCCAACAAACTCATACTCAATCACTTTCTAAGAGTTTAGCTTAAGGGTCATAGAGACCTCTTGATTTTCTATATTATGGAGTTCCTCTCCTTCCATAGGTTTCATCTCAGGGCTCTTAGGTTCCAAGATAGTATTTATGTGTTGGTCCTCAATAGAGGGTATGGATGAAGAGGTGATCTCCAGTTCTAAAACCTTAACTGTAGCTTTTTTTGGCCTCTATACCAAATTTTTCTTTTTATTCTTATTCTTCTTATTGGGATGCCCTTGATTCTTCTTAAGAGTAATCTTCTGAGCTGGCTTGGGATGATTACTCTTAGATTTAGATTTTGGACAAGCCTTCACCCAATGACCCACTTTTTTACAGTAAAAGAAAGCACTAGGCATATCCTCAAATTCTAGATCCTGTGACCATTTGCCAAGTTTAGAAACAATGTCTATCTTTTTCGAGAGATCTTTCATCTAATTAACTTTGACACAAATGAGAGCATAAAATAACCTAGCTTTGGAATCTATTAGGTTATCAATCACTAGGAGACTCCCAAAGGACTCTTTTAAACCCCTAAAATATCCTCATTCCAGAATTCGAATGGGAGTCCAGGAAGTCTAAGCCATCTTAGGGTAGAAAGGAAAAAGTTATCAGAAAGATCCATATTGGGTTCCTATTTCTTCATAGTAAGAGTGTCATTACCAAGTTGAAAGGGTCCCCCACATAGGACCAAATCTCTATCCTCATGTCATGTGAAGATAAAGGACATGAAACCTCTTTGCATGACCACGATATCCGCGTGACCATAAAATCTCCATTTTTAATAACCTAATATTGTCAATAGTTGGTCTTGGGCCCATGAAATTCCCCACAAGGGTCATATTCAATAGGGAAATGGAGTGGTCAACAAGGGGGTTAGGGACAAAGATTTTAAAATCCCATTTTTCCTAGCAATTAGAGTTTGTAACAAGGGGAAAAGAAGACTTACCCGACATAATCTTACCAAAGAGGGAAGCCCATTCTTTCCTTTGTTTTGGTACTTGATTCTCAGTGCTAACAGGTTTTGTATCGGAAGGTCCATCGAAGGACAAAGGTATTATCCCCCAATGTGGAAGAGGGTCCCATAGGTCCCTTGAGGAGCTCCCCGATTCCAAGTGTAGAGAGTTCGTAGGAGCTTTGTGGTTTCCCAAGAACTCTTGCTGCGGTATATTATTTTCCGCCCCTTCTAGAAGCTGAATGATTGGACTCAAGGCCTTCTCCACCAAAATTTATTTCCTTTGACCATTCCTCTAGTCACAAAGAAAGTCCCCATGACCATTATCAAGAAACTTCCCACCCAGTTCACTCAGTATGCCCAGTCTGCTCATTCAAAAAAAATTTCAATCATCATGTTAATTCTAATCTATGAGGATATTTTAAAATATGTGAGTTTTTGAAAAGACTCAGTAAGGGACCTGGGAGTATCTTGATACCTTTAATCATTTTTGCACTTCCACACCTACCAAAGAATGTTAGCAAATAGAATGCTCCAGAACAGGTTAGTGGCCTTATTTAAACCAGAGATGTAATTGGTGATAATTTCAAATATATTCACATAATTAGGATAGGTGATACCAAACATAAGCCATATTTATTTATCGAAAGTGCAATTAAATAAAATATGTCTACAGGAATTAGGAAGTCTAAAAATACTACATAATTCATAAGAAGCAAGATCTTTCCTTAAAGGAAGTCTGTCGAGTAACATAAACCATTTAAAGCACTTGATCTTAGGGTCAATAGGCGATTTCCAAAGTTTGTCAAAGTAAGTTTTTTCATATATTAGTATCCAAGTTAGTATACCAAATCTCATTAACATGCTTAATGATGGCATCATTAGAGTCAATGATTTTTTCAATGTTTTTGGCTTTGATTTTAGCCAAAATAGTACCATCCAATAATTTAAGCTTCAGAAACATGTGAGAATCAACATGACAGGAAGCCGAGAGGTCCTTACATGCTTTAAAAATCATATTGTAGGTCTTCTTTTGGGACAGAGAGATGTTGAATTTGGACCTGAGGTCCTTCCAACCAATAAGGCTATCCTTCTCAAAAAGACATATAAGTTGAGAGATGCCTAGGTTATTCCAATGTTTAGCAGAGCATCCTTGAGAGAGGACAAGGGGTTTACCTAAAAGGTGAAGATTCCACCAAATCGATCTTTCACCATATAGCTGGTTATGATCAAAGATGGTCCTATTAGAAATCAAATGTTTAATATTCTCCCAGGCTTTCCAAATAGTTTTAAAAACCACACAGCCTTGGACAAGGACAGGGAAGTTACCCTAAATGATGTCACAAAAAGGAATATTCTTCTAGGACTTAGCCTTCCGAGGGATCCCCCTCTCAATATTAAATCTAATAAGGACCTTCCATGGTTCATCACCATCTAGAGAGTGGATGATCCATTTGGCAACAAGGGCATTTCCTTGAGTCTTAGGGTCCTTTAAATCCAATCCCCCAAGAAGCTTCTCAATGTGGAACCATTCCCATTTCATGGCATGGCATTTCTTATCCTTCATCAAGCGCCACATATCCTTAAGGGAGGGTTCTATAGAGAAGGGGATACTGAGATATGGAACAAGTTTTTGAGGGCCACCCCATTGAAAATTAAATTTGTTAAACCAATCAGGAGGTTGATCATTCCAACCTAGGAAAATAGATTTAGACTAGGAAAGGAAAGCACCAGGGATAGAGTAGAATGAGATGAATTTATTATGAAGAGCTCCAAAATCATCTTCATAAACTTTAAAAAAGATAAAGGTATCATCAACAAATTGAAAATTAATAAGGTCAGAATCATTGGGCAAGGTGATGCCTTCGACAGCAGGGGAAAAGGAATTATCCCTAACAATGTAGGTGAGGGCATCAAAGGCAATAACAAAAAGAGATGGGACAAGGGGGCATCCTTTCCTGATGGATATTCCAAGGGAAAATGGGTTAGATAGAGAGCCATTAACATCAACTTGAGAAAAAGTATCTTTCATCATAATTTTAACAAAAGTACAAAAAGTAGTAGGAAATCCAAAGGCCTCAAGCATCATAGTGATAAAATCCCATTCAAACCTATCATAGGCCTTCTCAAAGTCCAACAATAACATAGTAGAGTTTTGGTGAGAGTGTTTGGACCATTTCATGGATTCCCAACTGGTGATCAAGTTTTCAAGAATAAATCTACCTTTAATGAAACCAGTTTGAGTAGAGAAAACAAATTTGGGAAGGATATTTTCAAGCCTTAGAGAAAGAATCTTAGCAAGAATTTTATAAGATACATTAATGAGAGTTATGGGCCACTAGTTTTTTAGAAGGGCCTTGTCTCCATCTTTAGGGACCATCTTTATGATACCTTTGTAGATAAGCTACCCAGGGTGTCTTTGGTATAAGCTTCAGAGTATATGTCATAGAGGGCTTTGTAGATCCAACTTATGTTAGGCTTATAGAATTCCACAGGTAACCCATCAGGACTAGGGGCCTTGTCATTCTCTATGGAGTTAATATCTTTTTCAATTTCCTCTAAAGTTATGTCTTTACTTAGAAGGGAAGCATCCTGATTGGAGATTCTATTTGGGATGAGAGTTCTGTACTTATTTCTGAGGGATTTAGCCTCCTGAGTATCTTCAGAGGTGAATAATTTTTGGTAAAAATTGACAAATGCATCTTTAATTTTATCAATATCAACAATTTCTATGTTATTAACCACAATCCTATCAATGGTTTTGTTAGACTACTTCTTAAGGAGGTTAAAGAATAATTTTGATCCTCTATCTCCATGTTGGAGCCAATGGGCACAAGACCTGATTTTGGCTCCTCTAATTTTAATCTATTGGTGTTGTCTAAGGTCTTCCCTAGCCTTGGAAATAAAAGTAATAAGGTTGCATTCAGAGGGATTAGCTTGAATGTCTAATTCAGTAGAACGCAACTTAGATGACATAATCTTCTCGATATATCTAAAGTGTTTGGCTTTCTTCTGACCTATGCTTTGCAACTAACTATGCCAAGTAGAGATGTTATGACTCCATAAGTCAATAGATGAGAGGGAGGGAAGATTGAGCTTATTGATAATCCTAATAAGGTTAATGATGGAGAGAACATCCTCATCCAATAGCAGAAAATTGTTAAGGATGAATTTTGGGTTGCCAGCCTTCTTCAAAATAGGGAAATTATAAAATATAATATAGATAGAAATGGGGTGATGATCTGAAAGGGAGGTGGGAGTCACAGCAACCATGTTTCCATTTTTATCAGGGAGAAAAGAAATTCTTATTAGCATAGAATCTATCCAACCTAACATAAATTCTAGAGCGGCTTTGTTGAAAATTCCACCAGGTATGCCACGGGCCATGGTTAGAATCAAAGTTTCCAGTTAAAGGATCAAACAATTGTTTAGTATGTTTCATCCTATTCCATTGCACCTTCTCTAAGTCTCTCCAGGAGAAGGGGAGGCCACAAAATTTTTCCTCTTGGGACTCAATCATGTTGAAGTTCCCCCCAAAGAGCCAAAGGATATTGGGAAGGGAAGCAAGACAAGACCAGAAATCCGATCTCTCTTTGTAGTCATTGGATGCATATATCAAAAAGATGCCATAGGAAAAAGAGTTAATGTTAATGGTGACCCAGAAAGGCCTATTATAGGGGGACACACCCTTACCCATGATAGAGTTGACCCATTTAGGATTAACAAGTAAACCCACCCCTCCTCTTCCTTTAGGATGATCTAAGAGAAAACTTTTATAGCTTCCTTCTAAATGAAATTCAAATTAATTTCAAGCATAAAACTAGTGGTTTTTAATTCTTGTAATGTAATGATATCCATGGAATTAAGAGAATCTACATACCACTTAATAATATACTTCCTATCCAGGGATTCAAGACCCCTAATGTTCCAATAAATATAGTTCATGAGGGAACTAGAGGGGAGGAGGAACACTTAGGGTCCGTGGACCCACTGGTAACATTAGTAGTAGTAGATGGGATGCCACCAATTTTTTTCACTGAATTATTCTTATTTTTTTAACTAAGGGGCCATCCCATTCTTTTAGATTGCCCCAGGGAATGTCATTTTCTCCATCAAGATCATCATCATCAAATGTTGGTGGGATCATGACCTCCATATTGACAACCGAGTTAGGGAGATCTCCGGAGTTATAAATAGAGAGGATACTAATGGTGGAAATGGAAATCTGTTCATGACTAGAGTTCATAGAGATGACCTTGAGAGTGTAGTTTTCATCTAGCTCTTTAAAAGTTTTTAGAGGGAGGTTGTGAGTCAGCTTAATATCTAAATTTCCACCTTTTGGCTTTAGCAAGGGAGAACAAGTGGAGGATTCATGGAAATGAATAATGTCAAGGGAGACTACTGGAGTAAAAGGATAGGAGGTAGAGGGTTGGAATTGAACAATAGGGTCATTAGCCTGAAGATTCATTTTCCTTCTCTTCTTTTTATTAATAACTATTTGAGATCCATCAGGTTGAGTCGAGTGCGATTTAAGTAATAACCCTAGGGAAGACACCACGGGGGATTAGGAGTTAAGATTTGAGGAGGAAGGAGTAACATTGGGGGTAATTATTGAGGCTTCACCCAGAGGTGAAGGAATGGTCAAAGGAGGTTCTTGCACATGGATATTAGATACATGGGAGGAAGAGGAGGGTGGTGCTTTCATAGAGGACTTATGCTTAATAATGGGGTAGTCTTTTCTTAAATGCCCTTCTTTTTTTCATAGGAAGAATGCATTAAGGCCACACGGAATCTCAATAGGGTGGGAATAGGATTCATCTAAAATGTTGATGGCTTGAATGATAGGGATCTCCATGATAGGTTTCAATGAGACTATAGCCCTAACATTCATGTTAGGGACAAGCCTAGTGGTATCATTCATTCTAATGACCTTACCCCAAGGCTCAAGTAGATGGGGGAGAAATATCCATAGAAAGGGAGGTATTTGTTTCACAAGGATCCAACATGGGGTGGATAGGACTAGAAATTATTCATGAATAGCTTCTGGTGTCCACGAAAGGTTGCAAAAGGAGGTGTTCCCTACAGACCAATATTGCTTCTTGAGGATGGCTTGTTGCGATTCAGGATTAGTGAAAAAGATAACAAACAATCCTAATTGACTTTGTCTACAAAATGAAATGTGGAACCCTAGGTTTAAATTCCATTAATTGTGAAACCAATCATACAGGAATTTTTTAGCAAGGCACTTATCAATATCAACTTCTGCAAAGAAAATGGCAGAATCTCTTAACCTAATTTTTTCTTTAGCAATTTCATTAGCCATTTCAGAATTCAAAGAAATGGAGAAATAGGTTAAGGTATTCCTAGGGACCTTATTGGATTCACAAGCTCCATTCACTCCAGATAGGTTCAATTTGGCACCAACGTCAATGGCAGAGGAGGATTTTGCAATGGCTTCAGAGAAATATTTAAGTGGAGATGGTGAGGAATGAGCATCATTAAGTTTATTAAAGACACCCATCAAAACTTCCACTTCTCTACTTCTTGTAATGATACCTTTTCTCTTATCTCCTATAATCTAGTTCCTTGAATGATTTCTCTACACATACCTTGGGGTCTTAGTTATAGATGTCAAAGCTTGTTTTGTCTCTTATTTCTTGTCTTATTAATTTTCCTTATCCTCTATATTAGACTCATATTCAATTTGATTGTTAGGAGTTTTCTAAATATCTTCATCAACCTTCACACTTTCACTATTGACTATCTTATTTAGTGTCTTTTTGTAATTCATTGGTACACTTTTCTCTTTGTAGAATATCCAAATAATATACTTTCATCAGCTCTACTATCAAACTTGTCAAGGTTGTCTTCATCTCTCCAAATGTAGGATCCTCTTCCAGAAATATTGAAATATTTCATTGTGGGTTCCCTTCCATGCCATAACTTGTATGATGTATTCCCATACTTCTTCTAGTAAAAATTATGTTAAGTGTGTACATAGCTATATGAATTTCTTCTCTCTAATAAACTTCTAGAAAACCTTCCTCTTTGAACATTTTCCTTGATACTTCTTGTACTATTTGATTCATCATTTCCAGTATATATTCTTCTATGGTGTTCTACGAGCTAAAAATTATCTTTTAATATCATGTTTCTCATACCAATTGTCAAATTCATCAGAACTAAACTACCCTCCTCTATCAGATCTCAAACATTTAATCTTCACACCAACTTCGTTCTCAACTTATTCTTTAAATATCTTGAATTTTTCAAATTCTTCTAATTTCTCTTTAATAAATGAAACCCAAGATAATCTGTAATAATAATCAATAAAAAGTATGAAATATCTCTTACCTTGTAAGATTTTTGTTCTGGTACGAACACGTAGGTGAGTGTGCATGAGATCCAAAAAGTTGAGAGATGAATAATCTTTTTCCTTGAATGACTCTCTTGTCTTCTTTTCTTCCTAACATACCTTACAAATAATGTTGTCTAGTTTACACAGTCTTGGTAAATCTCTTACTACACTAGATGAACTTATTCTTACCAAGTTGTTGAAATTGATGTGACACATCCTTTGGTGAAAAAGCCAATTGTCCTTTGACTGAGATAACAAATTTGTTTTCTATAGCTCCTTCAAGTTGGTACATCTTCCTTCCTATTCATTTATCAATTGCAATAACTATTCTAGACTTCCTTAAAATCTCACAACCTTCAATATTCAACACAACATCATACCTATTTTCACACATCTATCCAATAATCAAAATATTATGACACAAACCCTTCACATAGTAAAACTTGTCAGTGTTATTCTTTCCATAAAAAATAATAGTTCACCAATTCCAACAATATACTTTTCCCGATCATCACCAAATCTAATAGGACCACCATCATATTTCTCAACTATTAAAAATTTTCTTTTATCACCAGTTAGATGATTTGAACATCCACTATCAATCAACCATTCATTTTTATTTCTTCTAACAAACAATGAAGTATCAAAGAGAATAATGATGATAATGTTCTTAAAGATAATAACACCTTTATTTTAGAGAATGTTTAGTGTAAATAATGATGGATAGATGGATTAATACATCACATAAATAATGTGCATTCCTTAGTGGGGCTATGTGAAGGATCATGGTATGCCAAACTAGGCCCTTAAGTGGCAATAAAAATTTATAAAATCAGGTTTAGGCAAGTTGACATAAAAAATTGAACAAGTTATAAATATTATATCAAAACTATGTAAGAAGAGAATCTATAGAAAATTTAATTTAGTTTGTAAGATACTAGACCTTTTTAAAAAAAAAATTATTCTATGTGTTGAAAATTTTAAATTTCAATGTAGTAGTACAAAAATTTCAGGAAAAAATAAGAAGTATGTGTATGTCTAACCACCTTAAACACAATAATATGATAAAAAAAAATTTAAAAGATTTTAGATATAAGTAGTAGACTCATATCTGTATGTGAAACATATTTTTTTGTAATTTATTTCCAAGTAAATAATTAATTATGATTTTTCTTCTACAAGTTTTCCAGAATACAAAAACTCTCATCTCTGACCACATTAACTTAGTTTAAAATTTATCAAATTAATTTTATTTTTTATTTTTCTTATAGTAGGAAAATCATAGAATGTGACACATGTTTTGGATTTCAAAAATGTTATACACTTTGAAAGTTACAGCCATTTTTCAATAAGTCTATCAATCAAGACTAGAAATATAACAAGTAGGTGTATGTTTGACCACATTAAACAAAATCAAATGATAATATTTTTTTATAAGATTCTAGATAAAAGTAGTAGACTCATGTCCAGATGTGATGTATATTTTTTTGTATTTTTTAAAAGTAATTATTAATTATGGGTAAGTGCACAAAGATGGGGGACCAAAAAAGGGGTATAAGTTGCCACTTTTTTACTGAAATCAGCTAACTCTGAACTTCAACAAGAAATTGAAGATAGTTAGACTCAAAATTTTGAGATGTGACAAAAACAAGACTTGTAATACTTTGAATCTAGTTCCTAAACTACTAACTTATTTTGAGAATGGTGCAGATTAAGGCCCTCAAAAAGGGGGAGCACAAAAAGTGGTCCTATTTTTTGTCCAAAAACATAACATAGCTTCTGGTGTGCTCCCCCTAAAATGTTAACTTTTTTTTTGAATTTTTTTAATCACTCTTGTGAGAAGTTAGCTAAAACCACATAGTTTATCCCAGATTTTTTTGGTAATTTTTTTATGAATGTATAATTTTTTATGAATTTACAAAGTGCACACATCCTGAAAACATGAAATTTCTGTGTGCTCCTTCTAGAAATCATTTAAAACTAATCGATAATTAAATTTTCTTTTTTTTAAAGTGTGTAGAATGGAGTCTAGTTTCTAAAAATGTAACTTATTGCAAAATTTAATGAATGAGTCAAAATCTATGCCCAAAATACTGCATGTTGGTTTTTTACAAAAAATGGACATACACACAAAAGAAATTAGAGTTGAAAAGCTTAACATAATCAGAATTCAAAATAAATTATATGCTTAGATAGCTAAGAGAGAGATCTACAATATCACGTTGTTTGATTTTTGCATTCTTGAGCCACGATTAAACCCACCGAGGAGCACACAAAAAAAGATGTCATTTTTTTGTATGTCTGCAGGAAAACACGTCTCGGGCCTATTTCAATCATCCAAGCCTTTGGGTTGGATCTCCAAGGAAAATCCAAGCCTTAGGATTGGTAAATTCAAATCTTTTAAAAAGTGCGCACAACATAAAGCATGCATGCCCTATAGGGCGTGCGCCTTATGTAAATTTATGAGATTTACATAGTGATGAGAAATATTCAAAGTGGCAGGAAGAGAGACAGAGAGAGAGGGAGAGAGAGGGAGAGAAAGAGAGACAGAGTGCTCTCTATCTCTCTCCCTCCCCCATAATCTATCTCTCCCTTTCCCCCCCTTATCACTCTCTCTCTCCCGCTTAACACACTCACACTAACCTTCTATATATCTCTCTCCCTTCTCTCCTCTCTCTCCCTCTCTCCCCCATACTCTCTCTCTCTCTCTCTCTCTCTCTCTCTCTCTCTCTCCCCTTATCCTTCTCTCCCTCTCTCACACACACACCTTCTCACTCTCACCTTCTCTCTATCTCTCCCTCCCCCATTCTCTCTCTCTCTCTATATATATATATATCTATCTATCTCTCCCCTTCACTCTCTCCCTTTCCCCCCCTCTCTCTCTCTCTCTCTCTCTGATGCAGAGGGAAAATGGTGGACTCAATTACACAATGCGTTTAAATAATAAACTAAGAGGTTTAGGCACTATAACCGATCAACCAACTTAAATGTTTCAAAGATCCAACCTACCCAAAGTATTACTCAACACTTCAAAGGAATGAACTTGGTTGACGAAGACATGAATTCAAAAGACTCTCAATTCTCAGACAATACCCACACCCAATTTACCACTGCTTATTAACTTTTCCGATCCAACTCCCCTCTTCAACATTGTCCCTATTCAATGCATCAAATTGATTAATTCCTAAAGGGGAAATATCAGTCCATGATTCCACATCGAATACCAACATCATTAATACTATTTGCTAGTGGTTGAAAAAGATTAAATTCATTCAAACATTTTAAAAGTAATTCAATGCACTTAAAACTCTCAACACTTCCGGTATCTCTGTCAGATAACTAGCCGCTAAGCACTGCAAGCAATGATTATAAAGACACTTTGTTATGCAGTTCACTACATCGCGGGACTGTCACATGTCTTCAAACTTGTTTGAGAGAACCAAAGACCACTAATTCGACAATTACTACTCTTCCAAATCTATTGCCATAAATCAACAAAACCCAAACCATATAATTATTCAAGAACAGTAACAATCAAAACTGATACCATAAACTCTTTTCCAATAAACAATTAAAAGCTTCCTTCCCATACCCGATATCATGTATCACACTATTAAAACTGACAGTCAACCAAATAAACATTCATTGATTCAAGAACGGTCAATATTTAAACCAATTTAAACCAATCCAAAAACTTTCTTCCAACAAACCCGTCGCATGGGTAATCACTCTGTTCCATCATAACAAGTGAAACACATAAGTCGACTTCATTCCCAAATCTGTCTCTTCCACTCTTCCTCAACTATGATCACACATTCCATTGCTTCGTTCTACATATGCAATGTTAATTAACTATAATAAAAATTAATAATTATCATTCCATGAATTAGGCCTTTAAATTATTCATGGAATGACTCCCATTCTTAAGACACTACTGCAGTCATAAAATTAAACAAAAGAAGATCTCTGCTTTACAACTGGTGCAACCGAGGCTTTCAAAACAATGTGAAATTCATGAGCTAGCAACTGAATTAAATAAAGAGATTCCTTTTAAATCATACGATGTAATAATCAAACAGTACAAACTTCAAAACGAAAGGAATTGCAGAGATTTAAGAGTTTTTGTTTATTTGCTCACTGTTGCAAACCGCCTACACCAGTTCTCCCTTCTCTATTTTCTAACAGAGACACCCTACAAAAATTTATATCTTCCTAAAACTAATTTGAAACCAATACAACCAACTTTCATCGGTTAGTTGGATGGTTACAAACTCAAACTTCCACTAAAGCCAAGAACTAACCGTTGGTTTGTTTTTGAAAATTAAAAAATGCCAACATACATTTTATTGAATCTCGAAAAACAAAAGACCACTAAATCTACCAAATTTTGATCTTTTATTATCATTAACCTATCCTAGATTCTAAATACTCCAATTCAACCCAAGGACTCTATTGGTCCATTACATATAACTCCATTAAGATTTATCCTTATTACATATAACCAAAGCCATTATAAACTTTAGAATTTCCCAATCTGGCCTTTGATTGCTTTGTTGATCCTCCTTGAGTCTTCTTAGTCTTCTTAGTCTTTATAGCTTGCTTAGGTGTCTTTCTAGCCTTCATCCCAAAATTGAATGTGTGAGGTGCTCCTGCACCAAATTCCCCCTCATTCAAAGAACTCTTGTCCCAAGAGTTGTCCTTCTTGTGTCCATTGTATTTGCTCAGAGAAGCTTGCTGTTTAGGAATGATACACTCCTCAAAAGTGACCTGTTGTTGTCCCAAATCTCCTGCATTCATACACAAAATGTTAGAGAAAAACTCAGTTGTATGTGACTGTCCTGATCTATGACAGTGCTGTTGTTGTATTTGACACTGTTGAATAAACTTCATCTGCCCTTTCCCCCTTTCTCCTTCATTTGCCTACTTTCTCAAAGGACACTTGACTGTCCCAATCACCACAAACAATGGGTCACATAGTCTACTGTCCTACCCTACCTCAGCTTCATCTTGTTTCCAACCAGTATCAACTAGATTTCCCTGACCCTGCACTAAAACATCTCTACCAAAACACATAACCATAGTCTTCATTCCACTGTCAATAAGTGGAGTCAATTTATATTTAGTCCTGCCCTTATGCACTATATAAGTGTTTGTGAAACCATCATGTACAGTCCTCCTAGACCATTTCCAAGGTCTACCCAAGATAACATGCCCACAACTCATCTCCATTACATCACATAAAATACTATCAGAATATTCCCCAATTGAAAAATTCAGAATAACTTGCTCATTCACAAGTAGGTTTTGATCCGGACTTACCCAAGTAGCATAGTATAGATTTGGATGCGGAGAGGTTTGTAAATGCAACTTGTTGATGACCTCCTTTGAAACCAAATTATGTGAAACCCCTGAATCAATAAGCAAACTACAAACCTTACCTTGAATCAGACATTTGGTTTTGAAAATGTTGGTTCCTTGCACTGGCAGTCCTTTTCCAACTAGCAAATATTCACCTTCTACTGGAGGAATTTCAATGGGTTCTTTCTGCTCATCTTTTCGTGGCTCTTCATCAACCAAGTGTACTCTTCTTCCTTTGTCTTCTTGCCATTTAGGACACCTAAAGTACTGATGGCCCACTTCATTGCAAGTGAAGCATCTTCCTGTGAATACTCCACTTCCTCTTCCTCCACTTCTTCCACCTCTATAACCCCCTCTTGATTCTGAATACGTCTTGTCCTTATCCTTGTGATTGCTGCTCTGAAAATCAGTAGTACTTCTTCCCCCTCTTCCTCTCATGGAAGATCCACCTTTATTGCTTCTCTACTTCTCTTGTCTGCTTCTTATCTTCTCTTCAGCCCTCAGGGCCAACTGATAACATTCATCAACTGTTCTCGGGGTAGAAAGACTAAGTTCATCCTGGATGTTGAACCTCAGCGCCCCCATGTACCCTATAATCTTTTCTTCCATCTCTTCCTCATGATCCACTCTAATGTCCAACTTGTGGAATTCCTCGGTGTACTTCTGTACATCCATCTCCTTCTGCCTGAAATCTCTCATCTTCTTGTACAACTGTACTTTATAATCTCTTGGCAAAAATTTTGCCTTCATTTTGTCCATCATGGTATACCAAGATGTGATCTTGGGTCTACCATTCTTCCATCTATCTCCCTGGATACAATCCCACCACAACAAAGTGTGTCCCTTCAACCTGGACTTTGCTATCTTCACTTTGTCCTTCTGTTCTATCCCTTCACACTCAAAGCAATTTTCAATTGCACCAAACCAATCTATCAGTTCTTCATCATCCATCTTTCCTCCATACATAGGTAAGTCTATCCTTACCCTCACATCTCCACTCTTTATGGCTTTCACCAATTTAGCCATCCTTGCATCTTCAGGGTCTATCGGTTCCTCTTCTTGGGTTTCTCCTTCTTCTCCTTCTTCCATTACTACTTCTTCATCCTGCCTGATACTCTTATCCCTATTCTCCAATGCTGCAATCCTGTCCATCATGGTTCTCAACAACATATCCTTCTCATGGCTCTCCTTGTCTCTTTGGTCTAGGGCTGCTTTCAGTTTCTTGTTATCAGCCAACTGCTCCTTCACAATCCTTGCCAACTCCATGTTGGTCATTCTGGTAGGCAATTCTCCATCTTCTCCATCAGCCATGGTTGCTTGCTTAACTTGGTACAAGAATCAACTGTAGGGCTACTCCTCCTAGGATAGTTCAACTGTAAGGGCTTACTAAAGGACTCAAGGACCAACTTCACAAGACCACTACAACTTCCGCAAGACCTTTCCCTAGGCTCTGATACCACTTGATGTAGAGGGAAAATGGTGGACTCAATTACACAATGAGTTTTAATAAACTGAGAGGTTTTGGCACTGTAACCGATCAACCAACTTAAATGTTTCAAAGATCCAACCTACCCAAAGTATTACTCAACACTTCGAAGGAATGAACTTGGTTTACCAAGACTTGAATTCAAAAGACTCTCAATTCTCAGACAATACCCACACCCAATTTACCACTGCTTATTAACTTTTCTGATCCAACTCCCCTGATCAACACTGTCCCTGTTCAATGCATCAAATTGATAAATTCTCAAAGGGGAAATATCAGTCCATGATTCCACATCCAATACCAACATCATTAATACTATTTTCTAGTGGTTGACAATGATTAAATTCATTCAAACATTTTAAAAGTAATTCAATGCACTTAAAACTCTCAACACTTCCGGTATCTCTATCAGATAACCAGCCGCTAAGCACTGCAAGCAATGATTATAAAGACACTCTGTTATGCAGTTCACTACACCACGGGACTATCACACGTCTTCGAACTTGTTTGAGAGAACCAAAGACCACTAATTCGACAATTACTACTCTTCCAAATCCGTTGCCATAAATCAACAAAACCCGAACCATATAATTATTCAAGAACAGTAACAATCAAAACTGATACCATAAACTCTTTTCCAATAAACAATTAAAAGCTTCCTTCCCATACCCGATATCATGTATCACACTATTAAAACTGACAGTCAACCAAATAAACATTCATTGATTCAAGAACGGTCAATATTTAAACCAATTTCAACCAATCCAAAAACTTTCTTCCAACAAACTTGTCGCATGGGTAATCACTCTGTTCCATCATAACAAGTGAAACACATAAGTCGACTTCATTCCCAAATCTGTATCTTCCACTGTTCCTCAACTGTGATCACACATTCCACTACTTCGTTCTACATATGCAATGTTAATTAACTATAATAAAAATTAATAATTATCATTCCATGAATTAGGCCTTTAAATTATTCATGGAATGACTCCCATTCTTAAGACTCTACTGCAGTCACAAAATTAAACAAAAGAAGATCTCTGCTTTACAACTGGCGCAACCAACGCTTTCAAAACAATGTGAAATTCATGAGCTAGCAACTGAATTAAAGAAAGAGATTCCTTTTAAATCATACGATGCAATAATCGAACAGTACAAACTTCAAAACGAAAGGAATTGCAGAGATTTAAGAGTTTTTGTTTATTTGCTCACTGTTGTAAACCGCCTACACCAGTTCTCCCTTCTCTATTTTCTAACAGAGACACCCTACAAAAATATATATCTTCCTAAAACTAATTCGAAACCAATACAACCAACTTTCATCGGTTAGTTGGATGGTTACAAACTCAAACTTCCACTAAAGCCAAGAACTAACCATTGGTTTGTTTTTGAAAATTCAAAAATGCCAACATACATTTTATTGAATCCCAAAAAACAAAAGACCACTAAATCTACCAAATTTTGATCTTTTATTATCATTAACCTATCCTAGATTCTAAATACTCCAATTCAACCCAAGGACTCTATTGGTCCATTACATATAACTCCATTAAGATTTATCCTTATTACATAAGGAAAGCCATTATAAACTTTAGAATTGCCCAATCTGGCCTTTGATTGCTTTTTTGATCCTCCTTGAGTCTTCTTAGTCTTCTTAGTCTTTATATCTTGCTTAGGCGTCTTTCTAGGCTTCATCCCAAGATTGAATGTGTGAGGTGCTCCTGCACCTCTCTCTCTCTCTCTCCCACACACACACACCTCTCCTTCTCCTTCTCTCTCTCCTACTCTCTCCCTTTCACCTTCTCTAACTCTCCTTCCCCTTTTCTCCTACTCTCTCTCTCTCTCTCTCTCTCTCTCTCTCTCTCTAGTTACCCTTCTCTCCTATCTCTATTCTCTCTCCCTCTCCCCTTCTATCTCCTTACCCTTCTCTCCTATCTCTATTCTCTCTCCCTCTCCCTCTCCCCTTCTCTCTCTCTCCTTACCCTTCTCTCCTACTCTCTCCATTCTCTCTCTCACTCTCTCTCTTTTCTCCCTTTTTCTTATTTTACATAGGTTGTATGCCCTATACGGTGCACGCACTATAGGGCATGCACCCTATGTTTAAGACTAGATGTGCATGACATTTTTTTTGGTTTGTATAGGGCGCACACCCTATAGGGCGTATGCCCTATAGCGCGCTCGCGCTATGTAAAACTAGAAGAAACGGTCTTATTTGGCAAGTATCTCGTGAAAGAGGCCCACATTTTGTTATGCTGTCTGAATTCTATGTTTTCTCCTACAAGCTTTCACTTTTCAGGGTGTTGATAGTGACAAATCAACATCGTTTTGCACCATAGTGACAAATTTTCGCTTTGCACCGTCAAAGTCAATTATTGGAATCAAAAAGACAAAAAGAGATTGAGGTAAGTTTTTCATTTTTTACATGTCAAATGTTAATAGTGTTTTGGTTTATAATTTGTATGATCATGCAAGCAAAGGTTGATGTTTCCTTGAAAGAAAATTTGACTTCTTTAAAACTTGAAGGTTGTTTCATAGCCCATAGTTCCACATCCGTGAAACTTCTAAATTGTTATTTCTTTAGCATCATCTTTAGATATCAACATAGGGTGTATAAGAGGTTAAATATATTGCCAAATTTCAAGCCTAAAACCCTAAGAAAAGAGGTGAAAATGATATGCAAGAGCCTTTGTATTATGATATTTTTATGATTATTTCAACAAGACATATTTCTTCCTCCATCAATTTTTGGGGATTCATTATGGGTTTAGGATACCAAATCACTTACTAGTCCTCATCGTTGATGTATGCACATATGAAAAAATTTGGACCTTTGATTATGCATCATATATTATGAGGGAAATTCATAAATCTTTGGTGACCATAAAGAAAGACCACAAGGTAGTGCACTTCAAAAGGTACTCACTTTTGTGTCATGTTATTCTTTTCTCTACTTTGAAATTTTGGAAGCCCCAAGTCAAGGTGAGGCTATAAGAGAATAATAGAGCTTTGTCAAGTTGAGAATGGATCTACATTTGGGACAAGCACTATGAGGCATCTTATTATATAGTTTTTGAAGAATATTTTGGAAAAAAAGATTTGATTTAGATGGGACAATGAGTAGATTGGATATTGTTTGAAATTTTTAACAGATTTTTAAAGAAAAAATACCTTGTGCATGAGAAGGAATAAAACACATTTGGGGTGATTAGTTTTATCAAATTTTATTGTTCACTAGTAGCATCTCATGCACTACCTAAAAATGTCCTTGATATAATCTCATTTTTATAGAATACACGGAAATTGAATAAGGTAGATAACACTCATTTAAGAAGTGCAAAAAGGGTTCTACATGCCATCAACACATATTTTTTATATTTTTTAGTGTTGTCCAACAAAAACCTTTAATTGATCATAAATTTCTTGATACCTTATACAAGTGGATGCACAAAGCCATTTGATCCAAAAAACTTTATCCATGAAGAATGGGAATCTTAGAAAATGTCTAGCTTCATGCACCAATATGATAAAATTGAGGACCTAATAAGAAATTTTTATACTATCAAGAGGTGATCATGAAGATTGTAGTGGACCCAATAGAAGATTGTAGTGGACCCTCATCCAATGGTTAAAGCATTATCTAGTTATATAAAAGGAGGATAACTTGTTGATGATGTTAGTGAATCGACACATTATAGACTTGTTCTTGATACATAATTTGATATAAGTGTAATGAATTTATATTATAATTTGTCATATTGTAAGAGGTTTATATTATAATTTGAATTATTGGTTTACATTAATATTATATTTTTAAAATTGTAATCAATTGATATGTAGAAATCATCATCATGCCAAGGAAATGAGCAAATAATTTAACATCGGAAGAGCATGAAAGAGACAAAGAGAAGAAAAGGGAAAGAATGAGACAACTTCGTGAACAAAAAAAATTAGATACTATAGAAGAAGATTTTCTTTTGGATGAGGACCATGAAACATCAATAAAAAGTAAGAGAGAATTGGAATTGGAATAAAAAAGACAATGAATGAGAAACTTGCGTGCAATGAGACAATTGAATTATGAAGATGTGGGGACATCATCTACAAGTTCCCAAGTTCAAGAGACATCATCATCCAATGTTCGAGGCACACCAATGTATCATGTTGAAGGCACACCATTGTCTACTTCCAAAGGTGGAGGCACACCAATGCTTCATGTTGAAGGCACACCATTGTCTACTTCTGAAGGTGGAGGCACACCAATGTATCATGTTGAAGGCACACCATTGTCTACTTCCAAAGGTTGTGGGCACACTCTTTGATCATGTTAAAGGCACATCATTGTCTACTTCCGAAGGTGTGGGCACAACATTGTCTCATGTTGAAGGCACTCAAGATGGTACACAATTCACGCATAATGTTTTTGATGCTCATAGAATTATTAAATATAGAAAACCAAAATATTTGATTGATATTGATACTGACATTTTGCAAGCAATGCCTAACAAGATTCACGTGCATACTTGTCA
Source organism: Chamaecyparis obtusa (assembly GCA_027943335.1). Taxonomy (NCBI): domain Eukaryota; kingdom Viridiplantae; phylum Streptophyta; class Pinopsida; order Cupressales; family Cupressaceae; genus Chamaecyparis; species Chamaecyparis obtusa. Next base: position 112,788 of record BSBK01005472.1, read on the forward strand.
AAGAAATGTTAATCATATTTGGAGATCATTTTTTGAGAATTCAAACATGAAAGGAAGATGTCAACTATTTGTTGAAATGATGAGAAATCTGAAATTTAGGCCCATCATGAAGATTCTTGGGCTAAGAATGACAAATGAGTCAAGTGAAAAATCTATTGTAAAGAATCTAATGACTGCATATGAGAGTGTGGGTTCTATATCACACATGAAAGATAGTAATGTCACATGACATGTACTTACATCAACGATAGTAAGCACTCAAATGAAAAAATCTCAACTCATTAGAAAGACAAGAAAAACATTGAAAATAATTAGGAAGTCTCTAATGAGATCCCTGAGAAGGCGTCAAAGAGTGGAAGATCCAAATAGCAATGAGTTATGGGCATTTTCTAGTAGACTACCATGAAAAGATAAAGCAATTGTTGAAGCTTTGAAATCCTTGATTGAAGAATTTTGGAAGAATAATAGACGGGTATCTCCTAATCAAAGAGATGTTGTAAGAAGGAGGATTGGTAGTCGAATTCGTGTTCCACATCCAAAACATTTTTTGGATTCAACTCAGACACAATTCTTTGAAAAATTTATGCATACGTATCCTCAAATTAAAATTAGTCAAAGATATTTTGAAATGTGTAAACCTTTTTATGTCAAGATAAATCACACATGCATAACTTGTTGTTGTAGGGTACATATTGAATTTTCTAACCATTTTGAAGTTTATAGGAATATATGTGTAGCTTTGCACTCTAACAATGTTTTGCAGGATTGTAACATAAATGTCCCACCTAGATCTTCAAGGGAATTAATATCTACCATTTTATGTGAAAGAGTGGATGGTCAACAATTTTACAAGCTCTCATGCTTGAATGGTACATGCATAGATTGCGGAGGTTTGCGACATTTGCCAATTTGTCAACATATGGAGAGTACACATGTAATTGGTAATGAAATAGTGGAATTTGGAAAATATAAGACCATGACATACAATCTAAAAGATGGAAAAGAGGCTAAAAGATGTGATTTAGTAATTGAAAAAATTCTAGTGTATCAGTTCATGGACATTTTTTGTAAAAAAATTATTTATGAGTATGCAAGGCATACACATAGAGCGCGATGGTTAGATATGCAATTCAAGTTGTGCAAGGACACATTCCCACTTGATACCATTGTTTTAGTTGTGGACTTTGCAGAGAACTACACACTACAACCACAGAATGAGGTGCAAGCAAATTATTACTGCTCTCAACAGGTTGCTATATTTGTTCATATAGCATTCATGCATGCACCAGACAGTACAGAGCAGAACAGGAAGATATTGAGGGAGTATCATTTTTATATCAGTGATGATCGCTCACATTCTACAAAGTTTGTACACGGTTGCTTTCAACTATTTTATGGTCATTTGGAAAATAGGGGCATAAAATATCATCAACATATCATTTGGTCAGATAATTGTGCATCCCAATTCAAGAATTTGCAAATGTTTTATTGGTTGTGCAGGATGCATAAGATTACTAGAATTCAATATATGTGGAATTTCACAGAGGTTGGTCATGGAAAGGGAGAGCACGATGGCGCAAGTGCATGTATTAAAAGAGCCTTAGCATGTGAAGAATTAAAGTACATAGAGAAAGCAACATTGTTTGATGTGGGATGTATTGTCCAGTGGTGTAACGCTACAATGGGTCCAGGTAATGAAGGTGAGTCTACGGTTCATAGATTTTTTTGGTTTATGGATGAAACTAACATTGCACCATATGAGGATTGTTGTACATTGACAGGATTGAGTGAGCTACACTCTTTTAGAAGTTTTAATGCAAGTTCATGGAGTATCCACACATGACATATGGCGTGCTTTTGTTCATCATGTGTAGATGAAGATTGGGATGGGTGTGAGTCAAAGGAATGGGTTGACGAATGGTATACACATATTTTGAGTCCACTTGCCTCCTATCATCCCCATGAATCACTACAACTAACAGAAATGGAATCATCCATTGACTTTGATTGCTTATCTGATCTAGTACAACTAGGTCGGTATTTTCCACATACAAATAATCTCAAATTTAGTACTTTATCATAAATATTTAGTACTTTATCATAAATATTTAGTAAACTAATGTCCTCATTATGTTTATATCATTACAAGCCATGTTTTTGTTATTATTGCACCTAAAGACAATGAAGAAGGGACACATTATTATTTGTGTCATTGTGTAGAGGCAAAAAAGAAATTGGATTGCTTAGTTATCGATGGTGAAGAATTAGAATACCCTATAGGAGCAGTGGTTGTAACTGGTACATGGCTTAGACGATATGCTATGAAGAACCCTAGGTTGTGGTTGTTCGAGGATTGGGAGACACATAGAAAGATTCTTCATTATTCAAACCTCATCGTTGCATCAAATGTCCACTTAATCAGATATGGGGGAAGACCGCAAAATAAAATTCTTTTGAAGGTTCGTGAGTCAGACCACGAGGCAATAATTGAGACAATCAAGGGTAGGGCAGACGCAATTGGTTCATTGGACTAAATGGAGATACAAAATATCGTAACATGTCAAATTTATATAGCACTATAAATTGGGTGGATTGTAAATTGCTCATGCATTACCTCGTATGTATAATGGGAAGTTTGTAACATTTAATGACAACCTTTCTCTTCTATTTTTGGGGCCAATACCGGAAGGTTTTCTCTACTCAGCTCTTTCCTCCAGTGCTCCTATTGAGCTGAGCTATAAAAATATTTCTCATTATTAATTAAAAAAAATTTATAATAGAAATCTTATAGTTCAGAGATTATTCACAGCATACATAGCATAATTCACATATTCTTGACATACAGTAAGATCTCAGTTTAGCATTAACTTCCACACATAAACCCAAGCCAAAACCAACTTCTAAAAAAACCTACCATAAACACCACATACAAAAAACCTAAAATCTTCCAAAAAAACCTAACCCAGAGCAGTAGGAAACTTGGTAACAACCTTACTTCCTTCAGAAGCAGCATGCCTAGCCAGCTCTCCAAGCAGAACAAACTTGACAGCAATCTCAATTTCTCTGGAGGAAAGTGTCATGATCTTGTTATATTTTACTAGAGAAGCAGCCTTAGGAGTAATCTTATAAAAAATATCAATCATGAAGCTCTCCATGATATCCATGGCAGCACTGGATATTCCCTTGGAGAGATGCACTTGTTTCAACATCTTGTATATTAACCTTTTGTAACTTCCTACACTTCTCTTCCTCTTCTTTTTCTTATTCTCTTCCTTTTGAACATCACTTTATTTTCTTTTCTCAGCTTTGGAGAATCCTTTAGTTCATTCTCTCCTTTCATACCATCTTGATGCAAAGCCCTCCACTATCACCTTAAATAGGCGAACTCAACTCGAGGATTCAACAAGTAACTTGGAATCAACTCAAGGAATTAGTCCTATTCAAAGATCAAATGGATTTCTCTAAATTTTTAAGTCACTTCCACAACCACACTCATGACTTCACTATCACTTTTCTTTGTTCCAATCTCTCTAAGCACCAGTACCCTCCTAGGCCACTTAGTGCACCTAGTGCCTCCAACACACCAAAAACCAAACTAGATTTCTTACCTTGATCCCAATGCTATGGATCATCTTACCATGGTACATTAGACATGTTAAAACTCCCCTTTCAATCCTATCCATTCATCTTTCACCATTCTTCCACTATAGCCTTCCAGGCCTGCCTAGTAGCCCTGCCAAAACTGAAATCAACATTTTTCTCCCAAACTTCCCAAACAACCTATCAATGTTTTTACATTTTTTAGTACCCTTTTCAGTGTTCATAATTTTAAATCAATCTCAGACTTTAAGTCTTTGACTGGTGTAGACTTCCTTTTTTAAGTGCTCTTCTCCCAAGCCTAATTAGCCCCTCCTAACAAAGCAACCCTATCACCCACTTACTTCCAAGGCTCCATGACCAAAAAAAGTCTTTTATTATAATCCTAAACCAAGGATTTTCCACTTTTTAAGAATAGACAACAAGTTTTAAACACCCAACTACAAAACCCTCTATTTAAGGCCTTCACACCTGTGGCTTCTCCAATCTAACACCTCCACACACTTCCCAATAAAACTAAGGGTTTAAAAACAATTAAAAAAATATAATATGACAACCCAAGCCATAAAATATGGCCCTCCAATTGACGAATCTCTCAGACCATGATTGGTCCCAACACTAGTAACCCCCAATCAGCACTTTACTCTCCATGTTTGTGGTCTCTCCTCCACAATACCTGCCCATCCCTGCATTTAAACTTCTATACAAGGATTATATACATGTTATGACTCCTCCCACCAATCACATTGACCACAGGGGGTGGGGGAGTCAATCCATTCATTAAACTTTCAAAATAAATAAAGTGTTGTTTGCAAAATCCCTATTCAAGAAAGTCAAGAATAACTTGGATTTACTGTCCCAAAACATCACAAAATGCTTCTAGTGAATCCAAATTAATTTGTTATAAAGATGAGATTTCAACCCTTTTGTGGATCTACAAGCTCAATTGCGAGCCCACAAGATTAGCCAAGAGAAAACTGTGATTGTATATCAACTAATTACAAAATGTTCATTTGAGGAGAAAATATTGCAATGATCAAGAAGAAAATTGGCTATGGAAAATCTAGTTATGAATTATGTTAAGAATGAAACTATTAAGGAATTGCATGATATAGTTCAGAGATTTTTCACAGCATACATAGCATAATTCATATATTCTTTACATACACTAAGATCCCAGTTCAGCATTAACTTCCACACATAAACCCAAGCCAAAACCAACTTCTAAACAATCCTTCCATAAACACCACATACAAAAAACCTAAAATCTTCCAACAAAACCTAACCCAGAGCAGTAGGAGAAAGTTGTAAATGAGTGCATAAAATTGTTAAGTGAATGAAGAGTGTGTTTGAGTTATTTGGGGTTAGAAAAGAACATCTGGAGCACTATACTAGTTCCAAGAACCCTACACTTTACACCTCCTTTGTAAACCAAGCCTAATTAGGCCAATTAGGTCTGTGTACTAGGAAAAAGTTAGGTGGTGCTGGATTGGATTTGGAAGACAAGGCTTTGGAAGCTTCAAAAGTTAGAGTAGAAAACCTCTATTAGGAAGGCTACAAGGAAAAGTGCGTGCAGGTCTAGTTCACTATGATACGGTCTTGATGGGAATGACCAGTTCTTATTTCAGAGGCCTTAAATCAAATGAGGACCATTTACATTCTTGGGAGTGGTCAGGAAGTCCATTGGTGAAGAGTTTCAACCATAAGTCACTTTTAGGCCTAGTTTCCCTAAAGCCAAAAAGACATTGAATTTAGATTAAGTGTCTAACTTTGCAAAGGGAGTTTATTGGGATAGAAACTCACTTAATTGATTGTGTTACACCACCCTAAGAGATTGGGAATATCCTTAAGTCATTACAGGTGATTCATGAATTGTGGGAGTCAAGTGAAGGGCACACTACTTTGCGGTTGTCACCTCTGCATTAAATTAGGTCTATGTCCAAGGTGAGTGTTAGGTGGTACTGGAGTGGAGTTGGAAAACAAGGCTTTGGTATCTTAAATAACTTCCAAATGGGTGTCTAAAAATATCCTGATTGTGTCAACATACTAAGTCGTGAAGAAGTTAGAGTGGAAAATTGAGGTTGAGAAGGCTACAATGAAATTGGCGTGCAGGTTTAGTTTGCTATGGTATGGTTGTAAAGGGAACAAACCAAGAGTTTTTTCAGAGTCCTTAGGTCATATGAGGACCATCTACATGCTTGGGAGTGGTCAGGAAGTCCACTGGTGAAGAGTTCTAACTAAAGGAAAGGTTTAGGCCTAGTGTCCCTAAAGCCAAAAGGGCATTGAAGTTTGATTGAGTGTATAAAATTGCAAAGGGAGTTTATTGGGATATAAATCCATTTTATTGGTTGTGTTACACCATTGTAAGAGCTTGGGAACACTCTTAAGCCTTTGTAGTTGGTTGGTGAGTTGTGGGAGCTAAAAGAAGGGAACTCCACTTTCTTGTTGTAACCTTTGCAATCGTTCTTGTTTAGGTGACCAAATCCTTTGAGGTCCAAAAATAGACCCATTAATTTCCCAATTTGGTTTGTTAGCAGGCAAATAATTTCATCATGCACTTCATTCATGCATCAGGCCCTAGTCTGAATTTGTGAGAGGATTCAGTCTAGCTAATAGGAGAAAGTTGTAAATGAGTGCATAGAATTGTTAAGTGAATGAAGTAAGAGTGTTTTTGAGTTATTTTGGGTTAGAGAAGAACATCTAGATTAGTGTACTAGTTCCAAGAACCCTACACCTTACACCTCCTTTGTAAACCAAGCCTAATTAGGCCAATTAGGTCTGTGTAGCAGGTGGAAGTTAGGTGGTCTTGGATTGGATTTGGCAGACAAGGCTTTGAAAGCTTACATAACTTCCAAATGGGTGTCTGAAAATGCCCTGATTTTATCAAGATACATAGTGGTTCAAAAGTTAGAGAAGAAAACCTCTATTAGGAAGGCTACACGGAAAAGTGCATGCAGGTCTAGTTTACTATGGTACGGTCTTGATGGTAATGCACCATTTGTTATTTCAGAGGCCTTAGGTCAAATGAGGACCATTTACATGCTTGGAAGTGGTCAGGAAGTCCACTGGTGAAGAGTTTCAGCAATAAGTCAATTTTAGGCCTAGTTTCCGTAAAGCCAAAAAGACATTGAAGTTTGATTAAGTGTTTAACTTTGCAAAGGGAGTTTATTGGGATAGAAAATAACTTAATTTATTGTCTTACACCATCCTAAGATATTAGGAATACCCTTAAGTCATTACAGGTGATTGGTGAATTGTGGGAGTCAAGTGAAGGGCACACTACTTTCCGGCTGTCACCTCTGCATTAAATTAGGTTTGTGTCCAAGATGAGTGTTAGGTGGTGCTAGAGTGGAGTTGGAAAACAATGCTTTGGGATCTTAAATAACTTCCAAATGGTTGTCTAAAAATATCCTGATTGTGTCAAGATACCAAGTTGTGAAGAAGTTAGAGTGGAAAATTGAGGTTGAGAAGGCTACAAGGAAATTGGTGTGCAAGTCTAGTTTTCTATGGTATGGTTGTAAAGGGAAAAAACCAAGAGTTTTTCCAGAGTCCTTAGGTCATATGAGGACCATCTACATGCTTGGGAGTGGTCAAGAAGTCCACTGGTGAAGAATTCTAACTAAAGGCTAGGTTTAGGCCTAGTGTCCCTAAAGCCAAAAGGGCATTGAAGTTTGATTGAGTGTATAAAATTGGAAAGGGATTTTATTGGGATAGAAATCCATTTTATTGGTTGTGTTACACCATTTTAAGAGCTTGGGAACACCCTTAAGCCTTTGTAGTTGCTTGGTGAGTTGTGGGAGCTAAAAGAAGGGAACTCCACTTTCTTGTTGTAACCTGTGCATTAGTTCTCATTTAGGTGACCAACTCCTTCAAGTTCCACAAATAGACCCATTAATTTTCCAAATTGGTTCATTAGCAGGCAAAGAATTTGGTCATGCACTTCATTCATGCATCAGGCCCTAGTCTGAATTCGTGAGAGGATTCAGTCTAGCTAATTGGAGAAAGTTGTAAATGAGTGCATAGAATTGTTAAGTGAATGAAGTAAGAGTGTTTTTGAGTTATTTGGGGTTAGAGAAGAACATTTGGAGCACTTTACTAGTTCCAAGAACCCTACACCTTACACCTCCTTTGTAAACAAGGCCTAATTAGGCCAATTATGTATGTGTACCAAGTGGAAGTTAGGTGGTGTTGGATTGGATTTGGAAGACAAGGCTTTGGAAGCTTACATAACTTCTAAATGGGTGTCTAAAAATTCCCTAATTTTATCAAGATACATAGTGGTTCAAAAGTTAGAGTAGAAAACCTCTATTAGGAAGGCTATAAGGAAAAGTGCGTGCAAGTCTAGTTCACTATGGTATGGTCTTGATGGGAACAGACCAGTTGTTATTTCAAAGGCCTTAGGTCAAATGAGGACCATTTACATGCTTGGGAGTGGTCATGAAGTCCACTGGTGAAGAGTTTCAGCAATAAGTCACTTTTAGGCCTAGTTTCCCTAAAGCCAAAAAGACATTGAACTTAGATTAAGTGTCTAACTTTGAAAAGGGAGTTTATTGGGATAGAAACTCACTTAATTGATTTTTTTACACCATCCTAAGAGATTGGGAATACCCTTAAGTCATTACAGGTGATTGGTGAATTGTGGGAGTCAAGTGAAGGGCACACTGCTTTGCGGCTGTCACCTCTACATTAAATTAGGTCTGTGTCCAAGGTGAGTGTTAGGTGGTGCTGGAGTGGAGCTGGAAAACAAGGCTTTGAGATCTTAAATAAAATCCAAATGGGTGTCTTAAAATATCCTGATTGTGTCAAGATACTAAGTTGTGAAGAAGTTAGAGTGGAAAATCGAGGTTGAGAAGGGTACAAGGAAATTGGCATGCAAGTTTAGTTTTCTATGGTATGGTTGTAAAGGGAACAAACCAAGAGTTTTTTCAGAGTCCTCAGGTCATATGAGGACCATCTACATTCTTTGGAGTGGTCAGGATGTCCACTGGTGAAGAGTTCTAACTAAAGGCTAGGTTTAGGCCTAGTGTACCTAAAACCAAAAGGGCATTGAAGTTTGATTGAGTGTATAAACTTGCAAAGGGATTTTTTTGGGATAGAAATCCATTTTATTGGTTGTGTTACACCATTGTAAGAGCTTGGGAAAACCCTTAAGCCTTTGTAGTTGGTTGGTGAGTTGTGGGAGCTAAAAGCAGGGAACTCCACTTTCTTGCTGTAACCTCTGCATTAGTTCTTGTTTAGGTGACCAAATCCTTTGAGGTCCACAAATAGACCCATTAATTTCCCAAATTGGTTTGTTAGAAGGTAAAGAATTTGGTCATGCACTTCATTCATGCATCAGGCCCTAGTCTGAATTTGTGAGAGGATTCAGTCTAGCTAATAGGAGAAAGTTGTAAATGAGTGCATAGAATTGTTAAGTGAATGAAGTAAGAGTGTTTTTGAGTTATTTAGGGTTAGAGAAGAACATCTAGACCACTGTAGTAGTTCCAAGAACCCTACACCTTACACCTCCTTTGTAAACCAAGCCTAATTAGGCCAATTAGGTCTGTGTAGCAGGTGGAAGTTAGGTGGTCTTGGATTGGATTTGGAAGACAAGGCTTTGGAAGCTTACATAACTTCCAAATGGGTGTCTGAAAATGCCCTGATTATATCAAGATACTTAGTGGTTCAAAAGTTAGAGTAGAAAACCTCTATTAGAAAGGCTTCAAGGAAAAGTGTGTGCAGGTCTAGTTCACTATAGTACGGTCTTGATGGGAACAAATCAGTTGTTATTTCAGAGGCCTTAGGTCAAATGAGGACCATTTACATGGTTTGGAGTGGTTAGGAAGTCCACTGGTGAAGAGTTTCAGCAATAAGTCACTTTTAGGCCTAGTTTCCCTAAAGCCCAAAAGACATTGAACTTTGATTAAGTGTCTAACTTTGCAAATGAAGTTTATTGGGATAGAAACTCACTTAATTTATTATGTTACACCATCTTAAGAGATTTGGAATACCCTTAATTCATTACAGGTGATTGGTGAATTGTGGGAGTCAAGTGAAGGGCACACTACTTTCTGGCTGTCGCCTCTGCATTAAATTAGGTTTGTGTCCAAGGTGAGTGTTAGGTGGTGCTAGAGTGGAGTTAGAAAACAAAGCTTTGGGATCTTAAATAACTTCCAAATGGTTGTCTAAAAATATTCTGAATGTGTCAAGATACCAAGTTGTGAAGAAGTTAGAGTGGAAAATCAAGGTTGAGAAGGCTACAAGGAAATTGGTGTGCAGGTCTAGTTTTCTATGGTATGGTTGTAAAAGGAAAAAAAAAGATTTTTTTCAGAGTCCTTAGGTCATATGAGGACCATCTACATGCTTGGGAGTGGTCAAGAAGACCACTAGTGAAGAGTTCTAACTAAAGGCTAGGTTTAGGCCTAGTGTCCCTAAAGCCATAAGGGCATTGAAGTTTGATTGAGTGTATAAACTTGCAAAGGGAGTTGATTGGGATAGAAATCCATTTTATTGGTTGTGTTACACCATTGTAAGAGCTTGGGACCACCCTTAAGCCTTTGTAGTTGTTTGGTGAGTTGTGGGAGCTAAAAGAAGGGAACTCGACTTTCTTGCTGTAACCTCTGCATTAGTTCTCATTTAGGTGACCAAATCCTTCAAGGTCCATAAAGAGACCCATTAATTTCCCAAATTGGTTCTTTAGCAGGCAAAGAATTTATCAAATGTCTGGAAATTTAAATGAAGAATTTTGGTGCAAGAGCACCTCTCCAAACACCTAAGTCCACCTTGGAACCAAATGGAGGTAGTGGATCTAATGAATTCCTAAAAGTGAATTGGGATATATTAAGCCCAATAATGGAAATATCTAATAAACAATTTAATTTAAATATTATAAGTCCTAGAAGTCCTGGCAAAAGGACTTAGTTTTTCCTTGCAAAATGTAGTTTTTTTTATGTTTGGTTGATTGTTTTGGGTTTGGAACAGAATTGTGGGTGATATAATAACATCATAACATCATTTTTCATCTGTATTGAATGATTATATAATCTATTTTGCTTCAGATTTGGAAAGTTGTTGTAGGTGGTTATTTTGGTGCATTGAAATAACTCCATTTTGGTCTTTTTGATGATATAATGGGCCATTCAATGAATGTAATTTATATTTCTCATTTAATGGACCCTATATAACATATGTATGATGTTACTAATGATTTGGATACAGGAGAAGTTGTTTTAGTGGGTGTACACCATGAGGAAGAGTGGGAAAAGGGCACAAAATTGATGCCACAAGTGTGCCAGCAAAGGATCCGCCTTAACAAGGGTATAATTTTATTTGAAACAGTAGAATTATATGTCAAATGAAAGGTGAATTCACAAAAAGAAGTTTTAGAAATGAGTTTTGAGTTGTTTTTAAGAAGGCCCTATTTTTGAAGGCCTGGAGGGAGCAATTTGGGGCTTTTGGGTATAGAAAGCCTTTAGGATCCAATTGACTTCAAATTTCTCTAATTGGGACCATATTAACACTCTATGAAAAGTGGAAAGGTTGGGTGTTAAGTCTGTAATAGGGTTCCTTTGTAAAAGTGACCTATTAGGTCTAGGAAGGAAAGTGGAGCAGCAGTTTTTGGGGGTTGTGTTCCAAATTAACCCTACCTAATTATGAGATATATTTTGTAAAACCATAAAAGGTATCTGAATATGTAATTTATTTTGGATGTATTTTGGGAAAACTAAGAGTTATTTGGGAAAAACTTGCTGGTTAAGGCTACAAGGATAGAGAGCCTAGAGTGTGGATTGAGGGTAAGATCTTGGAGTAGGACTTCAAGAACCACTTGAAAATTTTTGGAGTCATATTTTAAGCCATATTGAATCCCTGTAATAGTAAGGGAGTTGGGAGAAGTCAGATTGATAGGTTAGTGGCATATTGGCACTTGGGGCCACTTGGGTAAGGAACACCTTTGAGGAAACCAAGAACACTTTATTTATAAAATAACCCCAATCTAACCTACCTATTTGCATCAAATTTTCAACCAAGCTATAAATAAATTGTTGAAGCATTAGTAGCCAAATTTGTCAGAATTTCTTTAAAAAATTATCATTGCAAGAACAAGAGCCACCTAGGCTTCTTACATATTATATTTATACATTTATGCATTCATTTCATTACTTTTATTATTATTATAGTTAAGGAATTGACTATTATTGAGGACACTGACTGGCATTTGTAGCACAGTCAGCAAGTTAAACATACAAGCATAACTATAAGGCATGGGAAATTTACAAAGAAAAGAGATGAACATAAACATAATTTAGTATACATCAATACACCAAACACATGAATTGCATACCTAAAACATAAAAAATATATATTCATAGGGCATGAAGTCAAATATATATGTCCAATAATGTCATACATTAAATATATTCAATATAGTAAAACTAGCTTCCTCAAAGCCAAATGGATGTACAACGTATCACTGATACAATATACAAAAAATATGTCCACTAATGCCATTTAGGCATACAATCCATATCCCTAATCTAGTCCTTTCCTGCTAGGGGAAGAAAACAAATCCTGAGCTGTCTTTGATCATCACATTGATGGAGATGCAGTGGATGTCATAGTCTTCCAAGTGCACTCACTCGTCCTCCTGTCTAGACTCTTCTGTAGCTCGACCTGATAAAAAGAAAATTAGATAGAGATAACTAATATACATCAAAATTGAATTATACAATGACATAAAATTGAATATTGGCTTACCACTGGCAAATAGTCACTATGTTCATCCACCGAAGGCGCATGCTGGTGATATGGACTCATAAGTCCCTACAACAATGATCAAAATAATAATTAAAATACATACATGGATATTATTATAAAATTCAATAAAAACTATTAAAATAACAATTAAAGTTAACTGATCTCTTTCATACCTCAGTCAGTGCTTCAGAACTAGCTACTGGTGCAGCTACTCCACGATCCAAAGTATCACAGACAGAAGGAGGAGTCTCTGATGTCAAAAGCTGAAAATGAAACAAAAAAAGTAAATTATACAGTTATCAAGATTACATATATTTTTTACAACCCTACTAATGAGTAAATGATACCTTCGTGAAGGTTCCACTGCGTCCTTCGGTGTGTGGTGTCGAAGTTGAAGCTCCGACATTCAACTAGTGCACATGTACATGGAAAATTATAAGATAACCATTCATATAAGAACGTACTACTGACATGTTAATTATAATGCATTATTACATGTATACCTGTGGACTCAATGGTGACCTCACAAACCCAGGTGAAAGAATGTAATCATCGTGCCTCTGGATTTTGATCATAATTTGTCTAGTAATTTAGTCATTCATTCATTAAATAAATATGATCAAGTAAATCCAATTAATATGCAAATAAAGATACCTCAAGGAAAGTTGCATGACATCCTTCCCTGTCTTTTGTGAACGTCGATGGTCCACCAGTGCACATCTAATGCACATGCACAATAAGTTAGGATATAATTATTCATATAATTACATAGTAATCAAATATGTTAATTAAATGTTTTATTCGATACATACTTCTGCAATTGACGATGATGTGTAAAAGGGGACATTAGGATCATTGCCACTTCCACTACCACCGCCACCACTAACACTCTTGCCCTGAATTTTCATCATAAACAATAGATACTAAATTAAATAGTTATTCTTTTATAAATGAAATATGATCAAAGCAATTTAATGAACTTGGAAATATTTACCTGTGTGTCAATGCCAAATGTCGTATTTAGAAAGTTATCAGTCATCAATCCAGAATCCTCTTGCTCTCTCTCGCCAGTACCAAATGTGCACAAGCATCCACATGACCGAAAAATATGTCCCCTCAAGGATTGACCATAGTCACCCTCAACTAAAGGAGTGGCACACTGAATGAGAGTCTGTGTCAGAGCACTAATCGTGCCTAGTGTGTTTGCCTCTACATGTTCCTTCACAACGGAAGGAATACTAACATGATCCAACGGTGGCTTGCCACTATCAACCCTAGGTGTGTTAGGGTCATGATGTGCCCTTGCTCAATCAAATGATGAACCACCTCTTCTACCCTGAGAATCTAGTATGTCAAAATAATTCGGCACCTCCTTGAGTACAAACTCACAATAGAGTTTCCTCAAGAAATATATAGGAACCTCACGATTGTTACAAGGAGGCGAATCAAAGACCATCCACCATCTCTCCCAAAAATTGTTTTTAATGTCTTCATTTACACACCAATGAATTGGGAACCTCCTTGTTGTAGTTCTAAGAGTATTTGCGTCCCCTGGTTTTTTAAATAGCTGGCAAATGTCATCTTTTGTGATTTTTTTCTTTTTTATGTCCACATAAGATAATTTATTTGCATAATATTGTTTTTGTTCTTATCTTTTATCCCGCCATATATTAATTTTCCCACTAACTGTGCTTACGTGGGTCGAGATTGCTTCCAATGATTTTGCAAGTCTTTCCCTTCCAAGATTTGTACCACTAGAATCTTTTAACCTATTAATTAAAGATTCTAATTCTTTTTGCCCTCTTTCAATTTGGTTCAACAAATTTTTTTGTGTTCCAGGAGGAGGTTTCTTGATTGGTGGAGGCAATTGAGGTTCATTTTCTTCATTTCTTTCTTCATTTGGTTCTTCATTTGGCTCTTCATGAGGAGACAGAGGGTTTGGTGGAGGGAGATTATTTCTTCATGACAATTAAAAAAACTACATTTTAAAATATTGATTACACAACAAATTTAAACAAAAACAAATTTGAACAAAACAAATTTAAACAAAAAAAAATTGCAACAAAACTAAAATTTTAAAACAAATAAGAGGCATGAGAAGTTGTAGAAACACTTACCTCTTCTCTTGGATCGAACTTGACGACACCGTGGAGCCATTTGATCGATGGATGAACAAAAACAATCGACTCACAAGCAACTGTGATAGGGTGTGTGCACTTTCAAATCCTCTCTAAGTTGAAAACGTGGGTTTGAGAAAAAAAAAATGAGCTCAAACCCGCGTGCAGCAAAAATATACCACTTTTTACAAAGGGCATACGCCCTTTGTCTTGGATTGCCCAAGCCTAAGGCTTGGGCAACCCAAGCCATAGGGTGTGCACCCTATAGGGCGCATGCCCTTTAGTGCGTGCACACTATGTGCGATGGGGGGCCAAAAAGAAAAGTGGCAATTTTTTGGTCCCCCATCTTTGTGCACTTACCCTTATAATTTTTCTGCTACAAATTTTCTTGAATATAAAAAATCTCGTGTCTGACCACCTTAACTTAGTCTAAACTTCATAAAATTGAAATAATTGTTTATTATTATTGTATTAGGTCAAGCATAGAATGTGATGTGTATTTCAGATTTCAAAAATGTTATATTATTTGAAAGTTATAGTTGTTTTTCAAAGAGTCTTTAAATCAGGACTTCTTTTTCACATCGCCACTTTTTGGCATACCATGATCCTGCACATACCTAGTATAACAAGGTAATGATGAATTTGAGATTTTTATTCAACGATGTCCAATTTTTCTAATTTCATATTATGTCAAAAGGATGATGTGTGAGATATTTTATTATGGAAATCAACTTTCAAAGATAATTACAAAACATGCAAGGTGGCAATGAAGGATGTTTGAAGTGTGTTTTGTTAAAGGAATGTTTTTGGTGAAGGAATACCTCTCTATGTCAATGATTAAGATACAAAACTATGCACTAGAGGGTGAGACGATTTCAAGTTGATAATGATGTAGTTAAAGAACATATTCCTAAAGGGGTAGGTTGTTGGTGAATGGACCGTCTTTGGATTGAGAGAAGATTTAGTGCTTGATTTATCAAGAATCAATTCTTTTATCTTCTCTTAAAAATGTGTAGGCTTTATGTTATTCATTTTTTAAAAGTGAATTGTGTCACTTATTGTAATTGAAGCTACCTTTTTGTCTTTCTCATTTTAAAAGTTAGGTAAATCCTATCTTTCTTTCAAAAAGGTATTTATTTTAAGTATTGACTTAGGTAATTATTGTAAGTGGTTGCCTCGAGTAAATACTAGGTAGTTCTCTGAAGTTATTATCTTGGGTAGTTATCCCAAGTAGTTACTTAAAGTAACTACCTTAGGTAGTTATCGTAGGTAGTTACAAAAAGAGGTTAGGTGGTTATACTAAGTATGTACAAGTTGGTTATCAAACAGAGCATATAAATACCAGGATTTAGTAATGTAATTAAGGACTTTTTGTAGAAGGCATACTATGGAAAAATTTCCAAATAAGATTTTGTATATTTTCAAAGAAATAGTGAACAATTTATTTAGTTGTATGTCTTGAATGTATTCATGAGTTATTATTGCTAGTTCTCTATATGTTGAAGTTGGTAATCTCTTTATGTAATGGTAAAATCTAATGGTATTTCTAACCTATGTAATCAATGTGATGAAACACATTTATTGGTCTCTTGATGTGAATATGTTGTAATAGACTATATTTTCATATGTCAAGATTTTTTATCCATATTTTTTCATCATTTCATTTTTTGCGTAAACCTCTATGTAGTCATTATTCATTGTGAAATCCTTCTTGATGCTCGCATGTCTATCATTGGGGTTTCTTTTGTTCATCATGTTTTAGTTTTATACTCTTCACTTTACGTACTTTTAGATTAAAAGTACATAAAATCTTAAATACCCCCATCATACGAGAGATTTTCCCCTCTCATAAGCAAAGGAAGATTGTGACAAATTGTTATTTGATCAAAATTTCTCAAACTATTGGCATGATTTTCACTTCACCTCAAGTAAATAGGATTAATTTTGAAGAAGCATTCACAGTGAAAAGTCTAGTTACCAACAATGCTAGCATATATAAAAATTAAAGATCCAACATCATTATATCAATTACTTGGTTTAAGATGGGCAGGTGAAGTTAAAATTTTTTCCTTCATCTGAACATGTTGCTAATATTTTCACCAAAGCTCCTTTAATGACAAGTTTTATTGCATTAAAAAATTAGTTGTAACCCACTTTCATTGATCATTCAAGGGGAGATTCAAGATATGAATGATGTGTTGGAGATAAAGGATATCACATTTTTTTTAGTTTGTAGCTTTTTCTTTTAATAAATAATAATTCGTAAACTACGACGATAGGCTTGTTTTAGTTTTATCTTTTTAAGAAAATTGATTTGTAAATCAACAATTTACACTTGCTAGATAATCTTAGTTTTAATTTTATTATTTTATTATTTTTTCTAGTTTTAGGAAATCAATTGGCTATAAGGAAACTATTGTAATTATTCAATTAATTTAAGTTTCTCATATAAATTTTATTTTGTTGTCTCTCTGAGTTGTGTAATATCTTTTATCTATGTTGTGATTTTTTAATTATATTAATTTAAGATATAGTTTTCTCTACATAGTTAAAAGGTTTAAACCTAGTTTTTATATTCTCATTGGTCCTGAATGAGGAAGATTGGAAGCAATCAATTAGCATAAATTGAATATTTTACCAATTGTTCTTTTTTAAAATTTAGGGCACTTGCATTCTACATTAGGAGTCTATTTATTTAATCAAACGTGAAACATTTGAAAATCAGTTGGAATATTAGAGAAGAATATACCAATAATTTTGTTCAAGTTTTGGAATGGTTCTCCTCTGTGTACAATGTGGTGAGCTACTAATCTAGGCAATTATTGATATTTTTTGGCAAATTGAAATATAATTTGGATGAGTGCTCTTACTTGCATTAGAGACTCGGAAGCATTGGAGATTTATTTATAATATATTTTCTTGTCTAAGATTTTAATAGGTTTTGATTTGAGTTTTTTTTTGGTAGTCCATTTCAGATTAAATACAATGTTTTGATTTTAAAATGATCAAAACTAAAATATTTCATCCATCCTATAGCCCGAATTTGATACAAGGTTTTAGTATTTTTCAATGTGTAGCTCATTTTCATAATTTTAGTCCTTGGAGTGGTGTAAAGGTGGGCTTATTCCTTACATGGAGAGACTATATGGCTTTGATGAAGGGGTTACCAAAATATTCATTGATAGTTGGAAGGACAACACTGTTAATATTAGGGGAATGGAGGTCAAGATTACTAAGGATCTCATTGCCAAAGTATCGGGTTTAAGCATGAAAGGGATAAAATTTTATAGTGATAAGAAGGTCTCCTACATACAATTCCATCCACCATTTTACCAAGGACAAGGATGAATCAAGAAATCTAATTAAGGATGCTTGGCAGTGCTATGATGTTGAGAGCTTCAAGAAATTCTGGTCTAATGTGATGGTGACCATTATGGAGTATATAACCCTTGATGGGAGGTATAAACATGCCCATTTTTATCATTTTGTTCTTCTCTATCACTTTAGGCATAAGGTTAGGATTTCCTTTCCCTTCTATTTGCTTAGTTCTCTCCATTATAGTATTGTTGGCCACAAAAGAAAAGAGAGTTAGTCAGTCCTTCATGAATGACTTATTCTACTTATTATTGAGAAAGTTAAGAAGAATTCTGCTCTCAGCCCAATTCCTCCTCAGAATCTGGGTGGTGGGTCTGCTAAGAGCTTGGTTAAAAGAGGAAGGGAGCATGAGGGTAAGGATGGGTCATCCTCTAAAAGGTTGAAATTTGAGAAGAAAAGTGGCATGGAGACTATGTTAGAGGGGGAAAGTGTTGGGGGATTCTCAGATTTGAAAGGGAATTCTCAGAAAAGACCCAAGGATGACAGTAAGGATTTTCTTTTAGGTATCAGTAGTGACACAAAACTAAAGGGAGTTAAAAATATTCAGATCATTTTGGATAGGGATGGTCAGAATGACCTTGGTGGTGAGAAAGTCCCTATCCTGGTCAACTATGATAGTTCTGTGAACCATGATGTTCCTATATCTCCACACAATGAAGCCTCCATAGATGTGTTGTCGAACAAAAAGGATAAAGGTGTCAGATTTGATGTGACTATTCTATGCAAGGATATTCCCTCCTCCTCTAGAACTATTCCTTTTCTAAAGACTGTCGATATACATGAGAGAAATGGTCAGCTCCTCAAGGAAGACCTGGAAGACAAAATTGATCCCCCATTTAGTGTTTTGCAAATGGCCAAAGAAATGCCTATGTATTCCTCCTGTCTGGTTAAATGGTTTTTTCATGAAATAAAGACTCTAAGTCTTAACCTAAGATACCTTTCTGCCAAAGTGGATAATATTCAGGAGAGAGTGGATTTTGGATTTGATTGGATGTACAAAGCTGGGGAGAATAGGGATGACAAGAAAATGGGCCTGCTATAGGATAAAGTGGATAGGATGGAGTCTACCCTAAAGAAGATTATGCTGGATAGTAATCAATTTATTGGGACGATGGTTGAGTGCATCAAAAACATCAAGCAGGAGCTGAATGCTAGGTCCTCTATAAAGATTGATGAAATCAAAGATGATGATGAGGACCAGACGGGGTCGGGCAAGCATACTAGATCTTCCAATAAGAAGAAGATTCAAGAGAGGAATTTGGAGCTCTCTAATCTAAATGCGACCATTAGTAAGATGTCAAAAGCTAAAAAAGACATTGGAGGCAACTTTGCTGGAGTTTTCCTAGTTTCTTGTTGCTTTTTTTTCCTACTTTTTATATGTTTATGTTGCTAGGTGTCTGTTTCTATTTACTGGTTTTTGGTTGGTTTTGTTGTTGGGGTTCGAGTCTGCTGGTGGGCTAGTTTTCAGCCCTGAATTTTTTTGGTGGGTCTAATGTTTAATATTTATTTGCTTCTTTGTAAGGAGTTTCAGGTCCCCCCAAAACCTATTTTTACCATTATTCAAAAAAAATTATGAACTACTCAGTATCCTTGTATGGCCTGATGATTTTTTTTAATGAAGAGATTTGGAGTTCAACACTTATGTTATTTTCAATTTTTTGGAGGTTCAAAATTATAAGAATTTTTATATTTTCAATCATGTGTGCAACTTGAGGATTTCCTATGGTATTATTGTGTTTGAGACATTTGTTGTGATAGTTATTCTAAATATTTATGATATTAAGCCTCGATTGTGAGGTGTTGAATTTTAATTTAGGTTTTTTTCTTTGGATTAGGTGTAAGAGAATTTATGGTTGTTAGCATTGTAATTGCCTCAGAGTTTTCTCTACATACTTCTTATATAAATTCAAATTTAGTTACTTACATTATCATAGAGATACACAATTCATCAATTAAATAATGTTTAACTAGATAAATGAGATATTAGAGGCAATGGAGGCGAGAGGATGTTTATCACCTTGAGATAGATTCTTGTTCTGAGATGATTGATTTATGAGGAGCACTATATTTGTGTCCTTGAAGAAAAGAGGGGGCTTGAAATCATAATTGTCCCTTCAAAGAGAAAGATTCTTATGAGTGCACTTAGTTGTACTCACATTTGATTGAAGATCTTTTGAGCACTTGAGAATAAATTAGTCACACTTAGAGGAGACGTGGACTTTCGGAGTAAATGGTGTCTCATGTGTAGATGTTTGATTACTAAGTTGTGCAATAGAGGAATGAATATTTTCACAACACTTTAGGATGCATTAGTAACACTCAAAAGGATATGTAGATATTCAAAGGAAAGACATCTCATGTACAACACTATATGAGGCATTAGATACACTTAAATGAAATGTGTTTCATTTCCCATTGGAAGGTGAGAACACTTTTATGTTATCTCATCTTATATAGATGGTTATAGATTCTATAATCAAGCGATCCATTGGCACGGTCTGTTTGGTATTTTTTGGGCGAGTGAGGAGAATCAGTGAAGTTGATTTATCAAAGTATCAAGAAGGTTAGGTTCAAAACCCTTGCAATATTTTACTCTTCTTTGGATTTTAATAGGGGAAATGTTGATGTTTCATATTAGTTGGATTAGTTATAAATTAATAGTAGGTAGGTTAGTTTTGGAAATTATTTTTGTAGGTGTTTTCAAATAAAGTTTTTAAAATAAATTTCATTGGGTTGTAATATGATCTATCTGATGAGTTTAATCAAATAAATTCAATATCAAATTCTCTATTTTAATCCACAACAATGGTTTGACTACCCCATTTTTAGCTTCAAGATTGACATTTTGTCTTCTTTAGCATCTACAAAACTCTCCACTAGTAGTTATTGCATTTGGATTCAAATCATTTGAAATGAATTTTTAGTTCAGGGCAGTTCCATAATAGTGGGTTACACTTTTCTCCCAACTTTGGCACTGAAATGAACATTCTAAAAAAAAAACTTTGCATTTCAACACCTATTGCTCTAAACTATTAAGAAATTGAAGATGATATAAAAGTTATTAAACTTCAACATTTTCTGTGTAGATTCTATTTATTTTTTGATTTTTTTTGGAATTGATTTCTATAAATTTTTCCATTTCATTAGAAACTAGTTTTTAATATCAACAAACATTTTTAAAGAGTGGTATATACTTATTGTTGTATATTGTTTTTTAAAAAGTGATAAATATGGAATTCTTTTGAATTTATTCATGTAACACTGATATCTAACTTGATTTCAATTGGTTTCATTTGATTATGTTGAACATTATGTATTTTATTTAGTTTTGTAGTGATGTTAACTATAATTTAGTCTTAGGTTCACTTACCAATCCATAATATGTTTTGTATGTATCGAAACTCTTTTATTTATTTATTGTTAGAAAGAGGACATCAATACCTAGTGGCTAGATATTCTAAATTTTTTACTTAGTTTACTATCCATAAGCATTGTACATAGAAGTTTATATATGGTGCAAAAGATATACTTAGTAAAATTAAAAATACAAAGTCACAGTAAACTCAATATATATTAAATTAAAATTATTGTAAAGGTTTATTAGGATAGCACCATCTTGCATTTGGATTTGTAAAATGAATTCATTGTATCCCCCAAAATCTATTTTGAAAGTTATTTTTCATCACCATTTTGATAGGTGCAAAGGAGACTCCATTATAGTTATGACTTAGGATTAGAGAGGTTATATCAAGGAGAGTTTCACCTAAGAGGCTTTGATCTAACCATTTCAATTAGTTCCTTCAAATGGGACTTCTTAAGGCTTAAATCATCATATTTTTTAAATGTGTGATTTCAGCAAAAAACCACATGTTAAAAAAAGTGTAACCTCGTATTGTGGGTTCATTCTTTATCTACTCTTGGAGGTATGGTCCTTTGCTTTTTATTTTTTGATGATAAATAATTTAAATCAAAGTCACCAAAGAAAATAAAATTTAATCATTTACAATTAAACAACAAAATCATTAAATTGATGGAAGACTCTTTCAGTGTCCCTAATTGGATGTTTCTATATCAAACGCCATCATTAAAACAAATATTTTGTAAAACTTATTTTTCTTCCAACATTTAGAGCTAGAATAATTAATCTCTTCTTTTGTCAAATTCATTATTTACC
Source organism: Chamaecyparis obtusa (assembly GCA_027943335.1). Lineage (NCBI taxonomy): Eukaryota > Viridiplantae > Streptophyta > Pinopsida > Cupressales > Cupressaceae > Chamaecyparis > Chamaecyparis obtusa. The sequence continues at coordinate 134,784 of BSBK01005472.1, forward strand.
AATCTTATTTTGACTTATGATTTAATGTGTTTTGTTGTCTAACCTCTTCCTCCAAAACATTATCCATATTATCTTCCTTATTCTTGTGGAATTTAACCCACCACTTAAGATATCACCTCCATCATGCATATGGATCCGATATTCTTATATTGTGAGAATTAAATCACCATAATTTATCCTCCCCACCTAGAATTTCTTTCCTTTTTCCCCTCTCTATTGGATTGGATTGAAAACATTCAATCTACCTCAACTAAATATTTTTCCTCTACTTCTGGCTTACTACTCAATTTGCAAACATATCATCACCACAAGATATAGAAACCAGTAGTTTCATTTCCCTCCTTGTTCTCAACTATATATTTTTCTTAAATATCTCTTTGTCCTCCAAAGTACTAGCAACTATTAGATCCTCCCTATTGATTGCCTTAGTAATACTTATTTCTCTATCTTCTAACACAAAATTCTTATCCTCTCCAGTGTCATCCACAAGACATGTTGCTATATAAATTTTATTTTAATTGCATTCAAAATATTATTTTTGATATTAATTAGCATAAAAAAATAGGGTGCTAACCCTTACAAGAAAACTTCTTCAGAGCGTTCAAACACAACAAACTACCAGTAAATGACCATCAAAAGAATCCTAGAATGTGATTGATAAAGTGGATAGATATAGGCCATAATTCAACAACCTATACCTATGAAAGTTAGCACCACAATATAATGTAGTACCAATCATAAGAGAACAAACTAAAAATGTATCCAAATTCATACTATTATTGCGAAAGTACTAGCACCACCAACAAAAGTTCAAAAAGTCACATAGGCTAAAAGAAAAAATATATAGGAAAGCCCTATAGGGGTAAGGGTCAGATCCTTGTTAAACCTAGTGAGAGGATTTAACATAACAACTAAGTTGATGTTTCTGATTCTTTCTATTTTTTCCCCTAGATTCTCCCACATTTATGTTGGAGAGTTTGGAAAGAATGCAATAATCATATCTTATGAGATAGTTCAACTCCTCCCAAAATTATCTTTGAAAAGATCCACTTTGCTATGAAAGAATTTTTATTTTTTTGTGGTGGCTCTAACTCTTTTACAAGAAAGGACAAGACTATTGTCTCTAAGAGGAGCATTGAGAAAAGACATAATTGCACTTGGAGTTGTCCCCTGCAAGGTTTGTCCAAGGCCAAATTTGATGGTGTGGCCAAAGGAAATCCTAGCAAGGTGGGTAGTGGAGGTGTTTTCAAAAATTGCTATGGTTTTGGGATTGCTATTGTCACCTTACCTCTTGGCTCTCAAACAAACCACTTTCCTGAAGCAAGTGCTTCCCTCCAAGTCACTAAACTGGCCCATGACATAGGGGTCAAAAAGGTTTGGCTCTAAGGAGACTCCAAGAACATCATAAATTGTTTAAATTTAAAACATTCACCTTCTTGGACTATATCTAACAAGATAGAAGGAAATGAAGGCTCTTTTAAATTCTTTTGAGAAGGTTCACATATCCCATGTGTACAAGGAAGACAACCAAGTTGCTGACTAGTTTTCCAAGTTGGCTATCAAAAAGGACGCAATGATGAGATGACATCACAATGGAGATTTCCCTCGTGAGGTGAAGGATTTAGTCAAGAGGAATAGATACCAAGGAAATGAGGGAATCATTAATGATAATAATGAATCATAATGCAGTTTATTGGATGTGCCATTCCATAAAAGGCAAGTACCAGATGGAAAGAAAGGTTAATAAATATGAGTCCCTTTTGCATGCTTTCTAGGTGTTCATTCCCAAGATTTATATCTATTTTCAAAGGCAAAATAGGAGAAAGTTCAGGATGGCCATTGTGACAAAAAATTAGAACAACTATCTGTCAAACTAGAGAATTGTCCCAATCTGTCTCAGTGCGATGGGAGGGGAAATACACTGAAAGGAGCCCATGAATGAAAGTGGTAAATGGAGAAGATGCACCAAGGTCTGGAATGCTCTACAAAAAGGAGATATCATGACCTTCATTGAAAGGTTACATGGAAGTAAGCCAACGGTCACTAAGATTTTCATGAAAAGATGGAATGAAGGGTGTGTGGAGATAGAAGGAAAGAATTTCACAGTTACTGAGGAGGTCATCTCAAAAGTCACCAGTATCCCCATTGTGGGTGAGAAATTATACAGGGACCACAAAATCTCTGACAGATTTGTCAATGATTTTGTGAGAGATGAGAATGAGAAGAAAGATATTGTTAAAATGGGTACATACTACTAGCCTAAAGGAATAAAAGTGATGTGGAAATTTGTTCTCAAAGCTTTGATCTCTTATGTTATGCTAGACATAAGGTTTGATAGGATCATGACCTACCACTTAGTGTTGCTGAATCATCTCGGACATGGTATGAAGGTTTACATCCCATTCTACTTGTATTCTTCTATAAATGATAATATAAATGGCTTTAGGGAGAAGCATATAGCTAACCCTACTTTACATGAGGGATTATTACTTTTAATTTATGAATATTTCAAAGGCCAAACCCTGGAAAAGGATATTGTGGACAATAAGGAAAGAGAAGATTTCTTTGGTTTTGACTATATCCCCTCAGACTCAGATGACAGTGTGGGAATGCATTCAGAGGACCATGAAGAAGAAGAGGTCAAAAAGAAGAAACATGGCTCTTCCTCTAAGAAGAGAACTGCGAGTTTGGTCAAAAAATAAAAACCCTTCAAAAAGTAGGCCAAAATGTAGATCTCCTCAGATGGGGAGCATAACGAAAATGTAGAAGATATGAATATTGATGAAGAGGTGGATAAGTCCAAAGGTGAGGCTAGGAAGAATAGGGAACAAGCCACGGGGAAGAATACTAATTTAAAGGTGGAATGCTTTTCCTGACTATCTATTGATCTAGTTATCAATGAAGATAATATTCCCCCTCCCCCTTCTTGAGCCCATGAAAAGACTCGGGACCCAAAAATTGAGGTTCCCGATGATGACTAGGATGACCCCTCAACCCAGTCCCCAAACCCACATGACTATTCACAAGATAAGAACTAGTCCAGAGGGTAGTATCAGAGTGATGACTCTAGCAAGGGGAAAAAAGTTTGCCATAACTTCAACATGAACACTGTGCGAATGAGGATTATTAGGGAAGCTGTGAATCCCAAAATTCTCAAGGATAAGGATGGTAGAATCTAGAAAGAGGATCTGATTGATCCGGCCCTGGTCATCCTCAATGACAAGGCTAGAGAAATGGAGCAAAATCTTCTCAATAACGTTAAGAACAATATGCTGGATCAGTTCAGGTCATTTAAATGGCTTTTTCATGAACTGGGAGACCTCAAGGAAAAAATGAAGGGTATTGAAAGCAACAAAGACCACAATGCCATAGAGGATTTTCATCACCTGGACTCAAGGGTTAACTAGATGGAGGATAAGATGAAGAGCCTTGAGGAAACCCTCAAAGGTATTCCAGAGTAGAACTTCAACATCTTGAAGGTCTCAAACAAGCACATCAAATTTCTCATAGATAAAATGGAAGAAAAGCTAGATGGTAAGGAAGTGCAGATAATTAAAGAGGAAAAAAGGAGAAGCCCAATGAAGGTCCAAGTAAGAGAACAAGGGCCAAGTCCAAGAAGAATAAGGACAAAGAAGACTCCAATGACATCCAGAAGATCAAGGAGGCATCAGAGAAGATGGAGCTTCTCAAAACCAATGTTTTCATGATGCTCAGGAAACTCTCCTGACCTTTCCTCCTGGTGCTTTTTCCCTGTCTCTTCTTTTCCCTATTTTGACTGTTCTATCTTTGTGGTAGATTTTATCCCGACCTACCTATGGCCTGTTTCATCTTTTGTTTATGCTTTCTTAAGACTTGTTCTTTTTAATGCTTTATTTTAAGATGTTGTGGGTTTTAGGAACCCTGTAAAACCTATTTTATGTAATCAAGGAGAACCACAATGATGCAGTACATGAAACCAATTTTTAGTGAGGAATTTGCATTTTTTTTTTATAACTTCCTTTGTCTTGTTCATCATCCCTGAGAATATTTTGTTCCATAAAGAAGATAGAGGTTTTCAAGTTGTACATCACACAAATAATAAACCTTGAAATGCTTTCAATTTTTATTTCCACCTTCCTCAATCTATTTTTAAGAATGTCCTCTTCACCCTGTAAGCTTTCCAAATTTGAGGTTGAATCAACATTGAAGCTAGACAAAATAGGGTTATCCTCAATCGGTGGCATGTTGGTACAAGGATCAATAGGTCCCTCCTTAAGTTTATCACAAGTGTGGGTTGAGCTATTGGAGGTCAATTTATTGAAGCTACCACTATCATTAGTCTCCAAATCATCATTCTTTTAGTTCTTATTTTTCTCACCCCCCTCATCAGCTTCTTGATTCCCATATTTTGTTTCATCCTCATAATCATAGTTGAAAAGTAGTATTTTTCCCCTTTTAGAATATCTACTTGAAAATATATTGGATCTTCAAAGGGTGATATGCTCCTCCTCCACCTCCTCATCATTATCAATGTAAACCTCTTGGATAGAGAATTTAGATTTTTTGTTGGGGGAAAGGTCTTTCACCTTTCCTCTTAGAAGTAGATGGAAGAGTGTCTTTTCCTTTAGGAAAAACCTTAGGGGTAACAGCATCAGTGTTCATAAATTTTGGGTTCTTGGGTGCTTAGATGTGAAGCAACCTTGGTAGCCCCAAATTTTTTAATAACTTTCTTCTTGTTCTAGTTAGGAATATCAACAATGTTAGTTGGCAAGCGGGATTGTGATAGAGGGGCCTCATAGACAATGGTAGGTTAATGAGGGCAGAGGGCCAAATGAAAATTATAAATCCTTAAAAAAGGGGCCCTAGTGCAAGTAAATTAGTTTTTATCAAATTTATTTTCTCTCACATGTACTTATTTCCTCACTTTCTAATGCTCATCTACCCTCCTTGTCATTAAATTGATCTATCATTCTCATATCTTCTTTCAATAGTGGATCATTCTAATCTTCGTATACTCTTGCATCAAATTTAAGACTCTCTAGCTCCATTTTCTAAAGTTCTTCCTTTCCTACCTCAACCTACAAGATACTATCACATGCATTACATTATTTATTTCAATATTCTTTTCAAATAGATAACTAATGGCCCACAATGACCATTTTCTCTCTTTTTTCTTCTTTTTTCATCTCTTTTCTTCTTCTTATATGTGTGATCTACACAAGTGTGCTCTAATCTCACATATTTATTCTACTATTTTTTTAAATCCAAAGGTCATAATATCGTATTTCTCAAGTCCTCCTTATACTATCCTCTTTCAATCTAGTTTTCTTCTTCTCACATGTCTATTAAAAAATTATCTTATTTATTTCATTTCTCCTATATAGTTAATATGCAATAAATTTAATCTAGCTTGGATCTTTTTCAATTATCCATGGAGTCTTCTATTTCCCTCTTGTTCCTAATATTGTTCCTAGAATAATTTTCTAATGGGTATCCTCATGACCCATTTCATCCTCTCTTTTAAAATTCCTCAGAGTATCACACATCCTTATATAATTATAGGACTCTACCTACAATAAAAAACATACTTTCTTATCCACTATGTAACAAAAGTTTATGAAATCTCTCTCTCTCTCTCTCTCTCTCTCTCTCTCTCTCTCCAAAATCTTATCTTCCCTTGGAGGAAAAAAACTCACACTCAGTAATTACCTTCCACCCTATTCTACTATTTCAAATCCTTATATATGATTTCAATGTTTCAGTATTTCTTTGTTACGAATTTAGTCTACTAGTTGTTCCTCGTGTCCTCTCCTTAAAAGTTTTGTGTTGATTCTTCTCTAAGTTTTTGATGTTTATTTTTAAACACTTAAGACTATTGTTAAAAAAAATTTACTCTTAATTAAAATATACTTCTACAAAATTTTCTCTAAATAAATTTTCAATATTAATGACATTATTGTATTTTCCATTATCTCACTTTATCTCCCTTTAATGAATTAAACTTTATCTCCAAAAAATTTCTCTTTCATGGTGATGAATTTTGCGGATAGTTAAAGTTTTATCAATTTAATAAACATCTATACCTGAACAAATCTAAACAAGACAAAACAACTTAAGCAATACAAAAATTTACCAATAGAAATAGAAGGCACTAAAGGGTCCCATACATTAGCATAACACAACAATAATTTTTTATAAAAATAACAAGAGAATGAGGAATTCCTTCATATTTTCATTAGTAGATCAGAGCAATAGTTTCAATAACAATAATAGGAGAATGAGGAATTCCTTTATATTTTTGTAAAGACTGCAACTTTTGACACAACTGCCACATCACCAATACATAGAAGACACAAAAGTTGGTCAAAATAATCAAATACAAATTCCACATATCGATAAGATAATTAATTTCCAAAAAAAAATATGAAAAGGTACATGGATCAAAAAACTTATTGAATGGAAAACATGTCTAGAACAAGGAAGAGTGTCCATCACACTATTGAATGCACTAATAGTATCTTAACATAAGATATTACATCAAATAATCAATAACAGTTTTGACCAACTTTTGGAATACAACAACATCCAATAAGAGGCTTCGACCAATTCGTCGAAGTGCAACAATAACTAGAACTTGAGAGAGTAACGTAAGTTTGCAAATATCAATACAATAAACCAATGGTTGATACAAAGAAATCATAATTTTTTAAACATGAGAACCTTTTTGACATGAGTTCTAGACACTTGATTCATACAAAAACTTAGGGGTGAGAATATTGTAGGAGTGCATTTCCACCCTACTACGAAGCAGTTATGCTTCTCTGGAATCTTTTCTGAAAGATACCCAACCCAGTTAGAGAAAATCTAATAAAGTAAAACTGACTGAAGCAATAGAATTTGTGCAATACGACAAATCTACTCTTAAAAATAAATGTGCTATTATCATTTCATAAAATTTGACTCCTCAGTCAATAAATATTCCAAAAGAAAACTCATTATGAATTCATATCATAAAACATATGTTGTACACTAAATGCCTATCGAACAAAGCGACAATTCTCACAATTCTGATACTATTTCATATAGTCTAATTCCATTTCAAACATATTGAAACATACTCATGAAGATTAAAACAAGAGAACACCATATTACAAGCATGCATTCATTATGCAGGTAAGAATTTTCAACATATGTAATGTATATCATCAGAAGGTCTAAATATGACTACAAATTAAAGAGAAAGTATCAAACACCTCTTTCATTAACTCATTATTCTCAACATAAGACATTTCAGATTTCATAATGTACATAATCCTTTTCCCTACTCTTAAAAAAACATATAGATAGTGTAAAGCTCATTATGAATAATGTATGTTTCCTCTATACTTCCAAAAACTACCAACTATAGAATTTATCATTCATTTAACATTTCATACATTCATGCTACTTCTACTTCGTTCACAAGAATTCATAAGTAATGCATTATCCTTACATTAGCTTATTTGGGATAACATAACAATTTTTACAATTATCGCGCACAGAAAAAGGTCATTCCTTTGGTTCTATTGGTCAATGCTTTACCTCATGATAAAGTCTACATTCAAAATTACCAACAATTTATCTTTGTACCATTTCAATTTTCTTTAGTTTTCTCATTCATGATTACGCATAGATCATATCTTAGGTATCTCAATAAGTCAAGAATATCCCTACTTCTCTTATTTAGACTTTTAAGCAGTCACCAGTTGAGAAAATTCTATTACTTTATCTCGAAAGAAATAATCCATACAAACACAGCCGAAGTCCTACCACCCAATAATTTGTACTACTTACACCTTGTTCTTGATAAGAATATGTACTTAAATAAGAAAGGTTGCAAGAGGAATTTTAATATCACTTAATAGTCATCTCTATATCATTAAAACAATGATTTTTCTGAGGCTGCTACAGAAGTTTTTTTTTGTAGCAATTTATATAACAAGACGATCGCTCTGGATTTGACGAGTTCTGTAAACTCCAAACAGTACTTTTTCAGTCATTCATACGCTTGCAATAACAATATTTTTACGGCTCGTCCAAGGAAACTATGGAAATCAGCTAAGCAGAAGGAACTCAAATATGTTTTCAATGCAATGAAGATTCAAAATCAAATAAACACTCTTGGCGCTACCAGGAAACACTTCCATGGTTTAATTCTCATTAAAAGCCCAAATCGAATCATTCACATAATGACGTTGAAAGAGGAAATTTAGCAGTACTGTTTTGCAACAGAACTAAGGTAAGTCATTTCTATTTACAGAAAGAAAAAGGGAAAAAGAGAGAGATCGAAACGAGAGGCAAACTATCATTTGCTTATGGTTAAGCGCTCCTGACGAATACATGATTATTTTAGTTTATCAAAATCGTTCTTTGAAAGCATAAGACTATAAAATTCATTTGTAATCTCTGGTCTTGTTTTACGGTAATCAAACTTATGACTGATAAGATGATGCGCCTGGTCAATCGGATTCTGAATAGAATATCTATGAGCTGGCGGCTCAATTTAAATGACTAATGAACAATCACAAATATATGGTAGGAGCCCATATGGGAAATTTATTCAAGAGTGATAAAAAAGTGAAAAGAGGTGATGTGAAAATAACAAGAGGACTCGTACAGGAACATTTTCTGAAATCTGCATGCCGCCATTGCACCTATGGTTCAACCACAACATTTTTAATCATTTACTGTGCCAAATCCAATACATATAACCCGATACACTCGGATTTAAACTAAAGGAAGAGAGTGTTACACACCAGCACATTTCCGTGACGCAACAGGTCTCAAGAGTCTTTAAATGCACATAACAATTATATCCCAGGGAAAACACAAACACCGACATTATAAAGCCATTCTAAAAGAAGGCGTCTATTTGTATAGTTCTTTCAGTCAAATTTTATTGTGGAGGTTTGAGTCTAGAGAACGAGGATTTGAAAACATAAGCTCAAATGCAAAGGAATCTGTCAAATTGGAATTCTGAAGCATTCAGTATCGCATACCATACAAGCACAACTTTTAAATAGAAAATAACTGAAGACAATAAAAAGGAGCACCCTTAAATCGTACAAGCAGTGACAGAAAGAGGCGGAGGATCTGGTTCATCTCCCAACCAGTTTCTGTGTTGGCTGGAGGTCTAGAAGCATCCATCCATTGACATTATTTTCTTCCTCCTAATTCTCATAATTCTCCTTATATAAATAAAGTACAGACCTGAAAAGAAAGTCGACCACAGGTTATGCAATTTCCAAAAAATATCCGACCTCATATCCATGGCCAGCATGAAGAAAATCTGGTTTCTTGAGATGTTCCCCTTTTCCCCAAGGAAAAACAGCGAATCCCCTCTTTTCTTCTGATCCGATTCTCTTTCCCAAATCGTCCTTCTGCCTTTTTTTATTCCAATTTCCTCAGCTCTACTTTATAATTGATTTCTCAACCAGTTCAACCGCCGGCCGAATGAGTCTTTCCAGCCATTAAAATAACATGTAAGGTTCAGTCTTTTTAATTTTGTCTACCGTTTTTAAAGCCCACTCCTTTTGAACTGACTTTACGAGTAAAAAATATCTTTCAAATGTTTATACAACTCGATGTTCATTTATTTGGGTTATGATAATTTTCTTATGCATTTTCCCTTCAGACACGCCTTATTCTTATATTCTATTGTGACATGCTGCGCACTTGTGCTTGTGGCTATCCTTGCTTGTTATGAGCTGTGGGTATCTTTTATTCTACTTCCCAATTATATTCCCTCTAAAGTTCAAAACCTTTTATGCCCTCAAAATACACGATGCCTTAAAAAATAAATGCCTTACTGACCACGCTGTGCAGAAGAATAATGTTAATGTTACCACATATAGTGAAATCTCTCTATAAAGACTTAAAAGAGAAGAAGGATATTGCTCACTCAATTTATTCCCTATGTCGAGCCCACCAACAGATATATTTCTTATCAATGTTCATTTGTATATATATATATATATATATAGTTCAGTGTGAATGATGATTTGGGTTTTGTATGGATATTGCATATAAAGCAGAGTGTGTTAGACAGCCAAGAATGGCTTACCCGTCTTCTCAAATGAATGAATTTTTTCAGCATGCGACCAAACTATTCTATTTGCAATGAATTAATTATATTTTTACACTGAGATGTTTGCAATTATTATATTTTTCCACAATCTATTTTAAGCAGAATTTCTGAAAAACATGGCAACACCCTAATAATATTCCCATGTTATCAATTGACTGTTTACGAAATGTAAGTCTTCTGCTAAAATCGGTGGAACTATTCCTCCTCATACTTACCTTATCCTTATCTTTTGTCATTGTGTCTTTCATCAGACTTGTTCCTCTTTCCAAATGGATTCCTCTAAATAATTTAACACTTTATCCGATGTAACTCATTCCACGGACTTTTTCTTATTCTCAGAGAACAAAATGGAGTATCTTATAAATTCGACTAATAATTCATCACTCCAGAATAATAATCAACTCACTTTTACCGCCATCACTCAAATTATTTCTCCTGTCATATCATGCACTGTAACTCTAAACATTATATATACGTATTATTCTTTCATAGGAATATATTGCACTCTCAAGTTGGGGTGTGTTGGACAGCCAAGAATATATGTATTTTATTCTTCTAAGTTGGGGTGTATTGGACAGCCAAGAATGGCTTGCCCGCCTTCCAAAATGAATGGATTGTTTTATTTTTATAGTATGCAGGAAGCCATTCTCGTCTGGCCATCGCACCTTGCTTCACAGGGTTACATGGTGAAGATTTGTTAATAATTAATAATTTGAAATATTGATTATTTATTATTTTAGTTTTAATGTGATACTTTAAGATTCTTTATATCTCACTACAAGCTAATTTTGTCAGTCGTATGACATACTATTTTGAATGTTAATATTCGTAAGAATGTTTCTGAAACAAATTGTGTATACAGTTAAAATAGATCGATCAATTATGCTAAATGAATATCAGAGAATTATAGCTCAACTGAATGAGAATAATCAATGATAATGGTGGTAAATGATAAACACTATTCACCGAGATTCAAAATTTGTGTAGATACCTATTTAATCTCCAAAGATAATTTCTCTTTTAGATAGATTCGTAATTTCTCATGATATGCAGTGAATGATATAGAAAATGACTCTTATTCCAGCGCTTCTTATGGGGTTATGACGAATTCAGAGAGGATTAAGAAATTTTCCAAAACAGAGCTTGCAGATGATAAATGGTTTCCTTTCAGAGAAAATTCACACGGCTACGTACATGAGGAAAGGCTAACAGAAGTTACGGTCAGTTTTTTCTGATCCTGTAAATCCTTTTTCCTCTATGTCTTCAATTTTAGAATATTTCAGTGCTTTTCCTCCATTGACACCTCATTGGGAAAACTGATTTTGTACAAAAAGCAATTTGCGGGTTTTTATTATTTGAGAAATTTTTAAAGAAATATTCTCAATATTTGATATTATGATTTAGAAGCAGCAATTTATTATAAAATATTATTTTAATTGTAAAAATGTTTTACAATTGGTGATCTAGTCATGACTTGTTGAAAGTGTATTTATTCAATATATTAATATTATTTATTCAATTAGATTTCATTATAATGTCAAATGATAGTTCCTTTCCATTAAGAAAATGCTCTTTGAAGCTTCTCTTCTTATGTGATTCTTTTTTATTTCTTCTTTAATTGATGAATCTCCTTTTAAATATTTTAAAGTTAGATTCTTTCTTTTGAGATTACTTTTGAAATTTAAAGCTTAATATATGATTTTTCATTTTCATTTTCATATTATTCTTATTTAGTAAATAATGTTTTCTAATTTTATTTATCTTTTATGTTTTCAATTTGAAAGTTTATGAATGGTTTATCTTGTATAAAAGAAACAACTCTTACTTTCAAATTTTAATTTTTACTTTATGGAGGAGAGTTTTGTAACACCTCCTCTTACATATAACTAATACAACTTCAAATTGTTATATGCTTTCCTTCAATAAATAGTTAGATAGATCAAGGAATTGTAAATAAGATGATTCTATGGTGATGTTCTTTATATTAACTTGTAAAGATGATGAAACATTGATAGAAAATACATTAATTATTATTGTGCTCTAACTATACATTTGAATGTTGTTGCTATGTGTAGGAAAATAATGACTATGGGAGAAATATGTACCCAAAATTTAAATTCCTCTAAGAGAAGTTGTAAGTTGAACTATTATTGACTTAGAAGTAATTGGGGTTTTATTAATTGATATAGATGGGTTGTGAGGTTTATAATTGTAGGTCTTAAATGATGTTTTTAGGTCAATTACCATGTTATAATTACAAAAATAGACCCTAGGGTCTATACCCTCGAGGTGGGGGCCATTGGATATGAAATTAAATCTCTAAGGCTTGTTTTATCTCTCCAAAAGTTCTTATTAAGATGAGTGACAAATTTTGAGGATAGATGAGTTAGATTTATCAACGCCACCGCCATACCTCATTTATGAGGGAAGAATTGGGGGATGGGGTGTCTTACTTTTTATCCCCTCTTAAATGATAAAATGATCTCATGGAAGAGTGGATGCAAAGTTGACGAGTGTCACCCCCCATCCAAGTCTTCCAAGTTAATCATACTTCTATTGATTTTGTGGAGAGAGAATGAGTTGTTACCCACTTCTTCATTTTTGGGGAACTTTTGTAGGATTTTAAGAAAGAAGAGATATTGATGAGAAGGAAGGATCTCTGGCATGTAGAGATGGAGGCCAATGACGCAAAGATTTGGAGAGATAATTCTTCTCTACCCCCTCTATTCTTTTTGTTTATGTTTTGGAGATATGGTTTTGCAAGGTTAATCTCTAAATTTTTATTAATAAAATCTAATGAGGGATGTAGAGAGAGTAAATATTTAGATTTATGTGAATCTTGTAGTGACCATTTTAAAATTTAGGTATTATGTTTTTGATTAAAGCAGCAGCAAAAAAGGGTGCTAACCCATAGAGCATATAGCAAACTAAGGAATTAACAAAGAGTTAATCACCAAAGAGTGTAGCTAATAGCTGACAGCATGAAGTAAGAGTTCTACCTCGATCAAAAACATAGAAATAGGAAAACAAGCACCACCACATAATGAGAGTATTAAAATAGTTCAGTTTTAACCAAGCAAGGTGCCACGCAGGGCTAAAAACCCAAACCAGAGTATAGAGAAGACTAAAATAAACATAGTAAAACAGAAATGGAGGCAAGGAATCAGTAGCATTCTCCATCCTCCTACTCACAGGGCCCCAACATGTTATTTTCTAGTCCATAAGCACTTTGATAGCAGAATATTGGCCCACTCCTCATTGAGGAAATTGAAGAGCTCCCGGTTGCTTTTGATAGCTTCCATATCCTCCATAGCCTTCTCATTGAGGAGACAAAGCGTAGTAGCAGAGGCATGCATAACTTTGAGAGAAAATTTACTCACATATTTTAACTGTTTCTTCGTGGCTTCCAACTCCTTGGTGAGATTCAAGACCGTACTTTCCATGGTATCAACCTAGAACTTAATTTTTCCCATTAACCCACTAGAAGAGTGCCCTTTGTTCTCATTCAGGTCCTTTTCGTTCACCTCTTCCATAGCCATAGTAGTTTGAGTAGCTCCCGCAGCCTTAAAATCCTCCATGACAATAACATTGTCCTGGAGCTCTCTTTGCCAAGGGAGCCAATAGAACCTTCATCCTGGGTAGAGACCTCCTCCTTAGAAATGAGCTCTTTGATAGCCCTTTTACCCTTCTCTTTAGCAAGGCGGGTAGAGTGGCGGGTGGAAGTAATCTAGGGCTTAAATGCAGGACCACACTCCAGATTAATCACAATCTTTTTTTGCTTATTCAAAGGAGGAAAGGGGTCATCACTAGGGTTAACGACATGCTTTGGGGAGCTGTCAGTGGGTTGAGTTTTAACGGACATAGGGCTAGAAGCCAGGGTCACCTCATCCTTGGATTTAGTGGGAGTGGGAATACCCTGATTACGGGACATCGAGGGCGATGCGAGATGAAGGGAGGTTTGTGAAACTTGCAAAGGTGGAGTAGGGAAAATGACCCAGTGAAAGTTATAAAGGCAAAGGATGAGACCCTGGTGCAGATAAATTGGGTTTTTGTCGAGGGAGATAGCCTCATTAACCATCTTCACATTAGCTTCTAAAGAATGCAGCAGGAAGAATGGAAAAGAAATTAACAGCTTGTGGCGGAAATGATTTAGGAAGGGGAGGTGATAGTTGTAAAATGTACTGAATTTGCCGTCCAGAGTAAAGTACTTCATCACCTGTCTACACATTTTGGGTCAAAATCTGGCAGCTCAGACATAGTGTAACCACCATTTATCGGCATCGGCGTGGGGTCATTCTTGAAGAATTGCACAAAATTCATCTTTGCCTAGGTCTTCGCCATCTTTTTCCACTTCCTACCAGTCGTAGGCATGCCCGTGGCCTACCCAATGACATCTTCATTAACTTGGAAAGTGATGCCATTGATAGTAACCTGCTTGTCATTCGAGGTCTTGGTGACTTGTCTGGAAATCATCGCATCATGGCCTTGGAGGCACTCCATAAATGGCAGGATACCTCCCTCTTGACAAAAGTACATGACCATGGGATTCATGGTGAACTCGTCCTCAATCTGATCAAGTTTGATTCTTTTTCTATCCCCTCCCATAATCTCCAAAAAAGGCCATTTGCAGAGAAAACTAGGGTAAACTCTCTCCCTAGCTTTAGCTCTCAAAAGAAGCTCACAACACCAATTACAAAAGCAAAAATGAAATCTAGATAGAGGTTTAGGAGTCGTGTCAATAAGCCATAAGAAATTAATGCCTTGATTGTCTTGGACTTCATAAATCTTAGCCACTGTGGTTAAAATGTGAGAAGTACACGTTAACCCACACTTAAAGTAATAATTACCTTGCAAAAAATCTGCATTGTATCTTTTGCTAGCCTCTGAAAATTTATTACCTAGAACCCACTTGATGTAATGATTATTTTTATAAGCCCAGTTCATGGCTAGCAATCACGTTAGCCAAATCATGCCAATATCATGCTTAGGATTATGCGACTAGTAGTCCATGTGGAAGAGAAAATAATCCTTGCAAGTTGTCATAAGAATGCGCTGGCACCTAGTCACATCATGAGGAGTCCCGCCCAAGCTTTCATTTTTAAACATCATTAGTTTGAAAATTTGTTTCTCTCATTTCCCGCCTTAACAGGTCTTGAGTGTTATGAGGAAGTTGACCTACAGCTCTCCAACATCTGAGCCCCTCCAGCTGCAGACTGAAAGTTGCCATAGCATCAACCATAACGTTTCCTTCCCTATAGATATGAGTGATGGTAACCCTCTGCAAGTTGTCCATAATGCCACTAATATCTCTCAAAATGATGTCCACTTTCCATCTAGCGTTACTAACTCCCTTGGTAGCATCAACAATGACTTTGGAATCCCCTTCCACCTCAATATTGGTGCATCCCATGGACAAAGCCAATTTCAATCCCCAGAGGAGATCCACGCCTTCCGCCTGGTTGACAATGTGGTTTTGAAGAGGACCTGCATAGGCCACAAATAAGAAACCATTGTGATCACAAATGACCCCCCACCAGCTTGCAGCAAATTGTGAACCAAACCATCAAAATTCAATTTATACCAGGTCACCCGGGGTGGAGACCAAAAAGTGGCCTTGCGTGTAGTAATCATTGAGTCATCAAACTTGGTGAACCCCTTGTCAATACCTCAATTCAAAGTAGTTTTGTGATCCCAGGTAGAGGGTGGAAAACAGGGAGTCTTCTAGTTGGAAACCAGTAAGTTTTCCTGAAGTAATTTCAATGCAATTTGAAACACCACTGTACAGTTCAACTCAATGTCTCTGAATATCCTGTTATTGCATTCCTTCCATAGGGACCAGAAAAAGATAGGTAGGGCCTAATCTCACAAGATCTTTATTAGAGGGTGATGTGAAGGAGATTGCCAGCTATGGAAAAGAGCTCTTATATCTTTATTTGGGGTCCATTGAATGCCAAGGCGAGTTAGAATTTGCTACCATAGCTCAGTCACATAATCATAGTGGATAAATAAGTGATTTATGCTTTCCTCTTCTTTCTTACATAAACAACATCTATTAGCCAGATTAAACCCCCTCTTAGTGAGGTTGTCCATAGTCAAAATTTTCCCATGCGTCACCGTCCACCAGAAAAAATTGACTTTAGGGATAAGTTGTTAATATCAATCCACCTGCCATTTGTTATGAAATTGGAGACCATGCTTCCCACTACCAAGGTTAGGATGTTTCTTAATTGTGAGAAACACGTAGCAGCAAGAATACCATCTGGAAGCCAAGGGTACTCCTAGAACCTTATGTCCCTGCCATTATGTAATTGCCACAGAGCTCCCTTCTCCATAATACATCTATTTTTGTGGATATTATTCCAAATTTGGGAACCTCTCGGGTGCCCCTGTTCCATGAAGAGCTTACAGAAGTGTCCCCCATCAAGGTATTTAGCTTCCATGATTTTGCAGCAATCAACAGAACTCACAACCATTTTCTAGGATAACACGGAAAGCAGGGCTTTGTTGAGGTTGTTAATTCTTCTCAGACCAAGGCCCCCCAAAGGTTTAGGACTATAGACTTTCTCCCAATTAACCAAAGGAAACCTTCTCTTTTCTTTAGTTCTCGACCATAGGAAGGGGTGCTGAATCTTTTCTAACTTGTCAGCCATAAAACCAGAAATTTTAAAAATGGAAAGGAAATAGATAGGAATTCCTTAAAGAGAGGTCACAAGAAGTTGTAGCTTACCAGAGCTATTGAGAAGTTTACCTTTCCAACCAGCCAGCTTCCTTTGATTTCGCTCGAGAATGGAATTCCAGAACTCATTCTTCACATCATTGATAGTGAGAGGGAGCTCAAGATAGGTTGCAAGAAGTGCATTAGCCTGGCAGCCCAGAATTCTCAGGATCTTAGATTGCACCTTCAGCTCAGTGTTAAAGAAGAAAATTCCGCTTTTATGATAATTTATGTGTTGTCCTGAAGCAGTGGCATAACTATCAAGCATATGTTTCCACTCTCTGTCTTCAAGGACCAAAGAAGTACCGAAGAAGAACATGTCATCCACAAACTATTGTAGGACTTCAAGAGGCAGGCTGGGAGGCAAGTTTGATTCCCTCAATTTTTCTAAGTCGTGCCAGGTGCATCATGTTACGGCCCAAAACCTTCACAAGAAGAATAAAAAGATAGGGGGATAGGGGATCCCCCTTGGTGAAGACCCTTAGTAGGGGAAAATTTAGTGCTCGGTCTACCGTTAAACAACATAGAAAATTTGACCATTTCAATGCAAGCTTTGATCAAAGTTAGGAAGTCTTGCGAGAACCCAAAGGAGGCAAGGACCTTATAGAGGAAGTTGCAATTCACTTTATCATAAGCTTTAAATATATCAAGCTTAAGAGCCATACCAGTAGCCTTGCTATGAGAGATAGAGTGTAGGATTTCATGAGTAGTGATGGCAGCATCTAAAATTTGCCCTACCTGGGAAAAATCCTTTTGATTAGGATTAACAATTTTATTGAGAAGGGGTTTGATTCTACTAACCAAAATCTTAGAGAAGATTTTGTACAGGGTGTTACAAAGGCTGATGGGTCTGAAATCATCCATAGTTTTGGGCTCAACACATTTAGGCACTAGGGCAATGTAGGTGTCATTGAGTTGTTTAAGAATTTTCTTGGTTCTAAAAAAATCCCTAGCGGCATGTGTCATGTCATACCCAACAATGTCCCAAAAGTCTTGAAAAAAGGCCAAGGGAAAGCCATCAGGACTAGGGGCTTTAAAGGACTTCATGGAGAACACAACATTATGAAATTCTTCATCAGTAACTTTAGCCAGTAAGGAATTGTTGGTCGCTGTCAGTGATCCCCTTTCGGTAAGATAGAGATAACCTAGTTTTGAAGGGTATCAGAATTAAGAGTATACACATCCACAAAGGAATTGGCAAAGTAGTCCGTAGCTAAATTTTCCAGCAAGGTAGGGTTAGAGATCCCATTCCCCCTTCCATCCCCTTAGAGTGTTGACAATGTTTCTTCTCCTATGCATGCAGGCAGATTGATGGAAGAAGGAAGTGTTCCTATCTCCCTCTTTCAGCCACAACACTCTGGATCTCTGTTTCTAGAAAAATTCCTCATTAGCCAAGGTAGCTTTCCAGTCTTTCCTAACCTCTTCCTCTTCATTGACTAAGTCTGGAGAAGAATTCCCATAAGCCATAAGCCCTTGGAGGTTTTCCAATTTCTCATTCAGAGCTTTCTTTTATGAAAGATGTCACCAAAGGTGGTCTTACTCCAACCTTTAACCGCTCCCTTGATGATATCCAGTTTAGAGGCTACCTAAACATAGCAGAACCCTTAATCAAACTGGACCACCATTGCTTAACCTTGTCCCTTGAAGTTGGAGTGTGAAGTCCACATAATTTCATATCTGAACGGGGTGGGGGTAGGAGTGCTTCCCATCCATCCATTTGAGCAGTAGAGGGTTATGATCTGAGGTGGTTCTAGGAAGGGCAGTAAGAGAGCAAGAGGGACCTAGGTCCTAAATTGGTGAGATTAAGGCCCTATCAAGTTGAACTTGAATTAGGTGGTTGCCATTCCTGTTATCGGTCCAGGTGAACTGGTTGACCCTTGAGATCGACATCCTGTAGTCCATTCAAACTGATAAAGTTGGACAGGTCCCCCATGCTTTTGGTAAAATCCACAATTCCTCCACATTTTTCAGATGGGTAAAGAGGGGAGTTGAAATCCCCTACCACCAAAAAATTAGAGCCCTGAAGGAGGCTAAAAGAGGATGAAAGCTCCTCCCAAACAACCTTTCTACCCTAACTGGAATTAGGGTCATAAATATTATAATAGTGTCAGGTAGCCATTGGAGAGGTGAAAGAAACAACAAGATGGTGGTGAGAGAAACTCAAGGCATCCCCCCTACACTTTAGAAGGATTCTAGAGGGTAGTAATCCCCCCCGAAGCCCCACACGCTTTAGAATAGAAGAACATGGCCCAGGCCAAAGTCACCCCACAAGAAAATTGAAGTTACACTGAGTCATTTTGACTTCTTGAATAAGGAGAATGTCAACTTTATAATCAACAATATACTGCTTAACAAAAAATTGCTTCTGCGGGTTGTTTAAACCCCTAATATTCCAAGAAAAAAAATCATTTCTTACCTTTGGGTGTGAGGTCGAGGGTTTGCTACCTACCCTCAACAATCTCCTTCATTGTGTTCCTGTGTCTTCTTGTCCTGTCTAATGGATGACCCGGCTTTGTATCCACACCCACATCAATTTCTTTTGTCCTTGTTTTAATTTTTTGGGTTTGCCATTCCCCCCCTCTTCACCTTTTAGAGCTTCAGGTGGCTTGACTAGAGTACTACACACTACCTGTTGAGGACTGATATCATAGGTATTCAAAACCACTTCCATCACTGGACTGACCCTCCATTGCTAGGACTACAACTTGACCAACAGAGTTCATGTTGACTTGGTCTTTCTTATCTTTCAGAACACTATTAGGTGAGTAGATACTTGCTTCGGCTTCAGCTTCTCCTATAGGTATTTCACCCTCTTCCAGTAGACTCTTTGAGGTGGCCTGTTCCATACCAGGGAGATTAACCTTAGTATCAAGGGTTGGAACCTCAACAACAGTTTGGGACTCAGAGGTCGGGGGCCTCAACAATAGTCTAGGCCTAGGGAGCAGCAGCGTCCGTAAGCTTGGGCTCTGGCTTCTTGGGGGCTTTACAATCCTTCCTAGTGTGCCCTTTAGAGTTTCATTCTTGACAAAAGAGGGTTGTATTCTCATACACGATGACCTGAGACCATTTCCCCAATTTTGATTTAAGGATAGAAAAGTTTGGGGGGAGTCTTGTTAATGGGGGACATTAACATAGAAGCAAGCAAAGACAAGATGAGACTTGGTGAGGGTGATCAAATCCACATCAATATAATGCCCAAAGGAGTTCCCAATAAACTGAAAGACCTGTTCATCCTAGAACTCAAGTGGGAGACCCGGTAGCTGGATCCAAATAGGGGCCATTTTGTTTAGGTCCACAGAAGGGTCAAAGTCGGGCTTCCACTTAGCCAACATGAGCAAGTGCTTACCATACAGCTAGGATCCCACAAGGATAAGGGAAATGTCCTTTGCAGCTATGA
>BSBK01005473.1:0-59636 GCA_027943335.1 Chamaecyparis obtusa
ACAATATTGTAGAAGCAATATGGTGAGATCACTTAGATATATCTAAATGGTAGACACATTAAATAAGAAAAAGAAAGAACCTAGGAAGGTTTGAAAAAGAAAGCAAGTTCAAGAGAAAGAACAACCCAAACTTGCACATATTGCACAAGATTCATCTTTAGGAGTATAAAGAAACCTATGAGCTTAGGGGGAGATGATAAGAGGATTAATGTACTATAAAGAAAAAAAAAGTTCATGGTGAATTAATAATTATCTGCAAGATTGGTCTCTATTTTAACAAATAATCATGATGTTGTTTCTGAATGATGCTCATATTGCCAAAGACACTCAAAGGCACCACTTTATAGGTATTTAGTTGGTATGGTATCACTTGCATTTTAGTTGACATGGTATCACTTGGTTTTTCAATGTATTTACTTGTTTGAGAACACATATTTAGTACATGAACATGACATCATTTGGTTTTAGTGCTACAATGAATGATTTTCATCATGTATGACAATATATACTTGATTTGGTCTCTGTTACACTTGTATTATACTTTCTCTCACGGTCAATTATTTTTTGCAAGTAAAAGTCTTAGTTGAAGTTGAAGTTGAACCTTCCTAAGTTCAAGTTCAAGTTCAAATCTGATTGATGGAATATTCTGGTCAAATAACTAACTCTCTGCAGGTAAATTCTTTTAAAGATTATCAGACCTAAGATTTCGAAGAGGTTTTATGTGAAGTCCAAAACCTTCACATTTGATGGAGTAGCACAAACATTCCATGCCATGAGGAAAGACAGCTGACAACTCACAGTGCCTACATAGGGTATATACTAACTCTGATCAATCATAAGGAAGTATGTTTGTAATATCTAATCCCAAGTCAAATGGATAATGATATGATTTATAGATTCGATGAAGGTGATTGTTTATGCTATAATTAGAGCCATTGCAATGTTTTTTGGGAGAGCCAGTTATTATGTCATGCTTATTTGTAGGGTATGATATTGGACAAACTGGTTTAAGCTTTATCAATAAAATGGTATAGATAAATTTCCAATTTAATGGTTATATTCAGATACAAACATTCTCAACATATCATTTACAGTGCAACATTGGAGCCAGAACATTTGATTGTCTTTCCTGGATGTATCAACCATCTTGCATAAATTAAAGTATGATATGTTTAGAAAATTAGCAGGCTGAAAAATAGGTCTCGGTGCAAGGGCCATAACTTTTGACTCCATTGTTGGATTTCTCTCATCTTTGGATATGTTGTTTGAAATCAAGTTTTCTAAATCTTCACTGGAGGGATTTTGTAGAATTAAATCTAGTTCAAAAGATATGAATAACAAAATATTGGTCTATAAAACTAGACATGTTTCTAGATTTTTCTGATGATAGAAAAAATAGTCTTGGTGCGGGGCCCATAACTCTCAACTCAATCGTTGGATCTTCCTAAATTTTGGATATGTTTTCCAAAATCAACTTTTCTAAACCTTCACTGGCATGATTAAATAAATATACTTACGTTAAAAAGTTATGCATGACTGTGTAGAGGCCTATCAAGTAGACCAACAACCTCTTACTTTGATAGAATATATGTTAAAAATGATAACTCCATTTCACAAGCCTCACAAAAATTTTGTTTGAAGATTACAAGCTAGGTGGAAGAATACCAATGTATTACCAACTAACCATATTAAAGTAATGTTTGGTTTTCATAACTGAATATTATAAGGGGATTTATTAAAACTTTAGAAAGGATTCAACTTTCAAGAATTAGTTATTTAAAACTGAAAGTTACGGGAAAGTAGAGAGCTTCTCTAGATTATTTTTTAAATGGGGAAAAATAGTGATGGAGTTGAGGTTCTCTTTTTCTTCTATTTTGTGAGTCCTGTGGCTGCAAGGGAGGAAGCGAAGAATACTTTTTTGCATGCTTATTGTAACAAAGAGAGTGGGGATTTAGTTTGTTTTTTCTACAATTTGATTGTACTGGCAGGGACAAAATGATTCTATAGTTATTTTGTATGTTTTCTTGAAATAAAGAGGAATATTTGCATTTCAAATATTGAGGTCTGAACATTTATTTTTCTAATTGAAATCAATCATATGGTTGTTTCTATTTGATTCTGGGATACAGTCTTGCAATATTATGTCAAGAATATGCATGTTTGTAAATTGGTTGGTTGACAATTTTGCAATTTGTAGAACAAGTCATGTAATTCTCTCAATTTTCTCTATAATGTGAAAGACTTGGGAGATAGTCATGTGGTTGTTTCCTGGTTTTTCTCTCATCACCAATTTGTAAATCTTATAATTGCATTCATCCCATAGTGATGGGTGAATGTTAGAAAGCCTTTGTGTCTTCTGGTAAAAGACATTACTAGTTATTTAATTTATTGAATATCATTGAAGAGGGAGTTGCACCTCACAATTAAGAGGAAAGCTATCAATCTCATGATAGCCTTTCCAACTGTTAGTTCAGTTTGTCTTCTAAATCTGGGTATCTAAGAGGCATTTTAGTGAAGACAAATATGTTTACTAATAGTCTCAATGCTCATATGAATGATATTGCACTTTATAGGTTGATGTTCATCTCTTATCAATGATATCATATTTTTAATGATGGTACTTGTACTAGTTCTTGAAAGTGAATATATGTATATGCTTTTGTGTTATATTTCCTTAATATGGTTTATATTTATGTTTTGTAATCCTATTAGTTGATATATTTTAAGTCTTCACCGCATTATAATTCAATACTATATGAGTTGTGTCTCTAATAAGGCACTTAATGCTCTATCACTAGCTTTATTGATGGACCATTAAGCTCTTATCATACACATAATTCATAATGAATACATGACTAAGTTATATGAGTTAATAAGATGACACTATGGAGTATAAATCATATGAAATAGGGATACAAGGGAAACCACTTCCATTAGTATGAGTTTTCATGGAATAGTTTGACTTCACTACTTTAGTGGCATTTGAAACGATACTTTGGTTTTAGAAGGTTGATTTCATCCTTCATAATACAATGATACATAATTGATAATTAATGTAAATTGAAACTTAGTATGTCTATTGAATGTGTTGGTACATGTGAGAAGTATTGGTCTTAACCTGGAAAATCCAAATGCCTACAACAGTGACCAAATTGCATTTCTACAAAGATTGATTATTTTCACACATGGTTCTAAATACATATGACAAACATGTGGTAACAACATGATATCATGTTAAAATGGATATTTTGACATCCTTGATTATCTAACAGACCTCTTCTAGTTTATGTTATGTGCTATTCTAGTTTCTACCATGTCAGATTGCTATAGGACAATGCTCTTATCCTATAATTTGAAATATGTATATTCTCTATTTATATGATATATTGTTAGATAACTAAGAGGGGGGTGAATCAGTTAGTTCCAGTTATCCTACATTCCCAAATCTCCTAGATCTATATATTCAAACTTTTCAAACAAATAATCAACATGATAAGATATCAACAATAACTTTCTCTTCATCTACCAATTGATAGTCATTTCAATACTGTGTTTATCGATCATACTAAATATGAAATGTGGAAAGTAAAATAATAATCCAATCACATCAAATACACAACACAAATTTTTAACATGGAAACCCTGTTAGGGGAAAAAGCACCTGGGACTGGTAACCCAAAATAATTCACTCTTCTGAAGTGAGCTTGATTAGGAGCCAACCCCGTCAAAGGTTACAAAACACACTATGAGGTGTGACCTGGTTAAAGGATTTATCACTAACAGTTAACTCTTGATGAACATTTACTATGGGGTCAACAAGAAAACCAACAACATTCATTGAATGTCATATTGAAATACAAAAAGACTGTTAAGTCCACTCGGTTAAGAGATTTTATTGTAACAATAGTTAAACTGATACAGTAGTGATCTGATTCAAATACAACTTAGATTTTTAGATTTTTAGATCTATGTTAAGCTCAAAATACCTCCTCCTCTGATCAATATTCAATTTAATCCTTCATATCCTTCAACATATTCAGCTTGGTGAATAATACCCTGATGCTCGGTAATGCCTACAGTTTAGCTCGATTCTATCTATAACTAGTTTGATCAGTGGTACATGAAAATAGTCCTTTCACGCAAATTCTCCTGCAGTGTCAATAAGCTCCATACTAAAAAATGAATCTCATGTCTCTTTAAAAAGACTTCATAAACCATTTTCTTATCATCCATTATATTTTGCCTCTTAATCTCCATCATTCCTTTTTTCGCTTCAATCTTCCTCAACAGATGTGTCTATAACACATTTCATCCTTCTCCATTCGATTAATCATGAATTTTGTCAGCCATTAGATCATCATAAAAAACTTTATCTTTTACCTCAGAATCATAAGCAATCGTCCAACTCATCAATTCATTCGGCTGTTATAAACTTTATTTTTTTCTCTCACCTGGTTAATACAGAATGCATCGATGATAACTAACTTGGTTATTATTGTTACTCAGTATACACAACACTAGCTCGGTGTATACATAAATCTTCAATTACCGACCACATAAACTTGTTTAGTTTTGATCTTCAATACATAACAAATTCATATAATACAATCAAGTCAAAAATATGATGCCATAGACTCATCAATAAGTTATCCAATGTATACCTTAGCCATATCTTCCACAGCCATCTCATCTTCATGTAGATATCTCATTTCTTTATCATTTTCTTCTTCAGATGTTTGTAACTATCATGATAAGTGTAGTCAAAACTAGTTGACATCAATGAAAATACATTGACTGATTTAATTGCCTTACATATCACTTCAGTAGATTGGTGATCTCTAATCACTCTATTATACTTGTCCATTCAGTTTATCAAGATATTCAATTAGTTGTAGGTTATCAATCTCTCCCTTTGGCATTGATGGCAACACAAATATGACATATGCCATAAAATATACCAAACATTTATACTACAAATTTATAGGTAAATTCTATAGCTCAGTAAACTCTCCCTAGCTTGTACATTTTATATGTTTAATCACTACATAGCATTTCAGCATTTTAGGCAGACTCTCCCTATAGATTTGATCTTTTGCTTCTTTGATTCCTCTCTCCCACTGGATAGATATTTAATTGATTCATTCTCTCCCTTTGACAACAATACCAAAAAAGAGTAAACAACTCTATAATAGCCAAAATATTATCTCTAGTGTTCGGTTCAAATCAAGTACCTTCATGTACCAATATACATTGTTCTCTGTGCTAGCTTTCACAATCTTTAGGAAACCTAAAGTGTGAACAATATACATCAACATTATTTGATTTTATGATAAAGTATAGGTTGATGTAACCTCTTGATCACCTTAGTGACTGATAGACAGGGGATGGACCCCTAGTCTAGTCCTCAAGTACTCAAATGTATCCTTTGATAAGGGTTTGGTAAATGTCTACAAGTTGGTCTTTAGATTTCACAAACTCTAGTTTCACTTCCTTTTCTTGTACTTGTTCCCTCAACTAGTGATACTTAATAGATATTTTCTTTGTCTTTTCATGCATCACCATATTTTGGAAATGTTTATAGCACTTGTTTTTTCACAATATATAATCACTGGATTAGTGATCTCTTCATTCATTCCTTCCAAAAGTTGTTTTATCCATGTAGTGTATGAACAATTAGCAACAACAACACATTTTTCTTTGACACTAGACTGATAAATACATGCCTGTTTCTTGCTTATCCAAGTAACTAATCTTTCTCCCAAAAGGAATGCTCCACTGGTTGTCCTCTTCCGGTCATCAATATTTCCAGCCCAATCTGCATTAGTGTAAACTTGTAGTTCAAAATTGCCTTGTTTCTTGTACCATAAACCATAATTCTATGTTTTCTTCAAGTATGTCAGAATCCTTTTAACAAAAGTCATATGTGATTCCTTAGGATTAGTAGAAAATCTTGCCACAATCCCAACAACATGTGCAATATCAGGTCTACTATGCACAACATACATCAGTTTTCCAATCATTGATCTATATAGTGTTTGATTTACCTCGGTTGACTGATCATCCTTTGTCAATTTTCATCCTATGACCATTGGTGTACCTACCGATTTTGAATCTTCCAATCCAAAAGTCTTCAACACTTCTTTGATGTACTTAGATTGTGTTATGAATATCCCTTCACTTTGTTGTATAATTTACAAACCTAGAAAGAATTTAATCTCTCCAAACATTGACATTTCAAATTCCTTTCTCATTTCATCAGCAAATGATTTGCATAGATTATTATGTCCTCCAAATTTAATATCATCAACACAAATTTCAGCAATAAGAATCTTGTCATCAGTTTCTCCTTTCAAATACAAATTGCTATTATCACTTGTTATCACAAATCCAATACTAATAAGATATGAATGCAGTCTTCCATACCATGCTCTTAGTGCTTGTTTCAGTCCATACAATTCTTTGTGCAACTTACATATCATGTTTTTATGATTTGGATCAACAAAACCTGCAGGTTTTTCAATGTAAACCTCTTCCTCAAGTATCCCATTCAAAAATGCATATTTAACATCCATTTGCTATACTTTAAATCCTTTGTAGGAAGCATATGCAAGTAATATTCTAACTCCTTCAAGTCTAGTAACTATTGCAAAAGTATCACCATAATCAATTCCTTCTTCTTGTGCATATCCTTTACATACAAGTCTTGCCTTGTTCCTAGTGACTTCACCATTCTCATTCAACTTGTTTTTGAATATCCATTTGGTTCCAACAACATTTTTATCACTCGGTCTTGGTACCAATGTCCATGTTTTGTTCTTCAGTATTTTCTCAATTTCCTCATTCATTGCTTTAATCCACTCATCATTCTCAAGTGCATCTCTAATATTTTTAGGTTCAAATTCACAAACTAAACATGTGTTTTGTCTCAACTTACTTCATGTCATCATGCTAGCTTGCTTGTCTCCAATAATTTGGTTATGTGGATGGTGTCTTCTCACAAATTTTGCTAACACTTTTTCTCTTCTTTGTTCATCAATCGATGTAGGATCAAGATCTTCCTCTGTAATATCTTCCTAATTCTTGATTTCTATTTGCTGATGCTCAGTATCTTTATCCAATTGCTTGGTAGCTTCAACTTGTATCTCGAGTAGAATGTTAGGTTACTCAATGAATGTCTATCTACCGTAATCTTCTGGTTCCTTTCTGCTTTCTTCATCATTTTTCTCAGCAAATTCATCAACTCTCACATTTTCACTTTCAATCATTTTGTTAGAAACCTTATTCAAACATTTATAAGCTTTAATTTTAGTAGAATATCCTAAGAATATTCCTTCATCACATTTAGAATCAAATTTTCCATTTCTATCATCTTTCAGAATGTAATATCTACTTCCAAATATTCTGAAATAACTTACATTAGGTGTGTACCCAAACCATAACTCATAAGGTGTCTTGTTTGAATATTTCTTCTATTGTACTCAGTTCGATGTGTATACAAAAATACTAAAAACTTCTCTCCAGTATATTTGTGCAAAATATTTCTCAATCATTAGTGTTCTAGCACAATCAACTATGGATCTATTCCTCCTTTCAACAATTCCATTCTGTTGTGGTGTTCTCAGTGCATAAACCTATCTTTTAATTCCATGCTCATTACAAAAGTTAGCGAATTCATCAGAAATAAACTCACCTACTCTATCAGATCTTAATCATTTTAATTCTTTTCCACTTTAGCTTTATACTATTTAAACATCTTGAAAGCTTTAGATTTCTCTTTCAAAAAAATTACTGTCATCATCCTAAAGTAGTCATCAACAAACAAAATAAAATATCTGTCACCATAATAAATCTGACTTCTCATAGGACCACATAAGTTGATATGAACCAACTCCAAAATAGCTTTAGATGAATAGGTCTTGCTCTTAAAACTAGATTTTGACATTTTTCCCATTTGACATTGTTTGCACATGACATGGTCAAGTTTAGATAAGCTCGGCAAGCCTCTAACTTTTATCTTTTTACTGATCATAACCATGTTGTCAAAATTCACATGACACAACCTTTTATGCCACAGCCACACATCTTCAGTTCTAGCCATTAAGCAAGAAGTTTCAGCATTGTCAAGATAGAAAAGATTACCTTTTGGTTGTTCACCAGTACCGACTAACTATCCAGCCTCATCATAGATTTTTACCTTTCTATTTTCAAATGCAACTCGGTGACATAATTTATTCAGTTGTGCTACATTAAACAAATTATAGTTAAGTCCCTTCACCCAATATGCATTCTCACATCTAATCTTATTGTTCAACAAGATAAATCCTTTTCCTTTTAGTAGAAAAGGTGTATCATTTCCCATTTTAACAGATCCTCCATTCTAATGTTCAAGGTATTCAAATTTATCTTCATCACCAGTCATATGATGAGTACAACCACTATCAATAATTCATTTATCATTCTTGCTAACTTTAGAAATAAGTGTTGTTTCAACATACCTTTCTTCTTCTTCTTCTTCTTCTTCTTCTTCTTCTTCTTCTTCTTCTTCTTCTTCTTTCAAAGCTACAAATACTACCTCAATGTCTTCATCAGTGTTGGTTTCGGTATAATCATAATCTTCAACAAGGTAACATTCTTTCTTTCCTTTGTCTTTGTAGTCTTGGTTACTTATTCTGTCACACTATCAGTTGCCTTTGCGATCTCGGTTATCTCTTATGTCAAACTTTCTTTCACCGGATGGTTCATTGTCTTTGTCATCATCTTTTATGTTAGGACACCTAGCTATAATATGACTGATCTCTTTACAGTTAAAACATACCAAAGGTAATTTTCCTTTGTATCTTCCTTTACCTTTTTCTAGTCTCTGAGCCATTAGTTCTTCAAGTTCATCAAGTTCATCCTCATCACTGTCACTTTCATTTCTTATCATGTGTTTACTACTTGATTTTCCAATTTTCAAAGATGAAAAAAATACAAACTCAACATTCGGTACAATACTGTTATCATAGTTATTCAACTCAAAAGTAGTCAATTTACTGATTAGGCTATCAAGTGTAAGAACATTACCCGGTGCATATCTCATCTCATGGATTGCAGAGATTCTAATAGCATAGACATGCATCAAGGTTCTAAGAATTTTACTCACAATAGTATCTTCATCAATAACACCTCTCGTTCCTCGGATAGTGGAATCACCTGAAAATGGACAAGATTAAATCATGTGAGCAACCAAGGCAAAATCAAGGAAATAAAATAAAATCAAGTTAAAATAAAAGCTAAATTACAATCAAGCCAATAATTCAATTTAATTGAAAATCAAAAGTCATCAAAACAATTTAAATCCAAATAATCATGATAAATCAATAAATTGTGCAATTAATCTAATTAATTGTATAGTTCAATTTAAATCAAATCAAACCATTTAAGGGGTACACATGGCTAAACAAATTAAATAAATTAAATAATTAAATCTTAATTTTCCCTCAACACCGTATGGGAGGAAAATGCCTCAACCAATAGGATTTAAGGATCAAGTTCACATGGATCAAGCTCAAAACAAATCTTAATCACACATAAGGTGAGAGCATCTTGTCCACCCATTTTTTCTTTGTCCCAAGCTTTGAGGACAATTCATTTAAATTATCTCCAAAGGTGGAACCATGGACTAAACCTCAACTCAACCATGATCAAATCAACTACACCCCCTACCCTTGCCAAAACCTATAAAAGCAAGGCTAAAATCAATCAATTATCATCCACAAATATGAGAATAGCATCAAACCTCTTGCAATTTTAAGCTAGAAAGACAAATTTAGGACTAATTAAAGCTAATTTCATTTGGAATTAAACTTTTTAGTTGCTTTATCATTCATTCGCATTTTAGGGATGTCACTAATGGAAGCTTTCTAGGAGCTTTGCATTAGCAAACCTAAATAGAGGTCCATAGAGTGCTCAATTGCCAATTATTTGCTTAAATTAGATTGCTATTTGTGGTAATTTAGTTCTTATATTCATTTATTTGCAATACTAACCCTATGAAGGTGCTTCTCATAGCACACAAAATGGTGCCCACCGTGGGGCATTAGGCCTCATTAATTTTTAATTTGGAGAAATTGTATTTTTCTTGCATATCCTTGTGTTTTTCTCTATTTTTAGGTCCTGTAGCACATTTGATAGTTTTTGCAACACGTACAAGGTTTCCTACAACACTTTCAAGGTCTGAAATGACACATCCACGACAAAGTTGTGCACCTTTACACAGTCAAACATCACATTTAATCCTTCTATTATCATGTCTAAACTTGTTTTAGCGCGTGTACCCTGACTCCAGAGTGCTTTCAATTTATTCTGTTGCGCGTTTGAAGTTTTCTTTAAGCACATTTTCCTATTGAAATAATGCTTTTAATTTTTGTTTTAGTGCTTTCAATTTTTCCTACATTGCATTCAATAGTTTTAACAACGATTTCAATTGATTTAACAACGCTTTTAATAGGTTCTGCTGCACTTTTAATTAAATTGAAAATTTATAGAATCTAACTTTTGAAAAATGTTTTTTCTGTGGTTGCAAGATGATGGGTCATAAAAGAATTAAAAATTGAGAGACCAGATTTAACAATGAGGACAAAGCATTGACCAAACGAATCAAAAAGGAGAACATAGCAAACATCAAGCTGGTTTTGGAGAATTCATAGCAAGAAAGTGAGGTATATGAACAATATTTGAAAGTTGTAGAAGCTTACAAATCAAATTTTGTCTCATTAAATTGGATTTGTTTTCCTTAATCGATTTGTGTAAAATTTGATAAATAAGGCTTAAAATTTAGTTTTTACTTGTTTTCTTCATTTTGTTTTCTTGTGTTGACTAACTTGTTGGAGAGGAGGCAAAGAAAAGGGAACGGTCACCACTAGGTGAGTCAAAACCATGAAATAATCCTTCAAAAATGCCCCTAGCCTTTGCTAGCTTCGAATCAAGGTAAGCCTCAAACTTGGTCAATTTTTGTTTAAATTGTAGCCTTGTGATTTTTGCTAAAATCCAGTAAGTAAAAATAGCATAAAGGATAAAATCAAGCATTTAATCAAACAACCCCTTGTTTGTGGAGGATAGTAGAAATACTCAATTTCCATTAGTTAGTGGGTTTGGATAAATTGAACATTGTTAATCATGCTTGGGAGGCAAGAATAGATAGGGATATGCTCTTCACCTTTTGGTGAATCAAACTCCTAAAACCTATCTCTTAAATCCATTTTATTACTTTACAAATGAACATTTTAGATCTTTAGTGGACTTGCCTCCCAAGATTTTCCTTAACGAGGCCAGTGAGAGGGACAACCCAAAGTGGGATACAATTGCCTTTGCCACAATAATCCAGCCCACTATAAAAAGAAATGCATGCATCCTTAATGGGGTGTGTGACAAAAGGATATTAAGCTTCGAACTTCCTCGAGTAGTCCTTCAGGATTGCGCAAAACTCTGATATACCGATGGTGGGAAGCCTCCTAATTTTGGGGGATTAAACTTAATGTCCATTTTGAATGGAATCTTGATTAAATACCTTGTTAAATTAGAAATCCTACCTTGTAAAGCCATGCATAAGAACCAATTTGACAACTAGGTAGATTGCTTGGAGTTACTTTTCGTGAAAAACCCATGATAACATTCTTACATATTCAAACACTTTTTGTGTAGAGGGTTTAAAAAGAAAAAGTGTATTTGTGGTTGCTTTGTTTGAAGATACATAGAACAAGTGAGAGATATCCATTTTGCAAAATCATCTTATATTTTTAATATCTTCATAAAAAGAACAATCACCAAGTTTGGGGAAAACAAGTTTCAAATCAAACCTTTGTTGATGCCAGTTTCTACATGATCTCATAAACTTAAACTATCTTTACAGGAAGACGACACTTGCATAGAAAAAGAGGTCCCCAAATTTGAATCTCAAAACTCTTTCATAAATCACGACAAAGGGGATAGTCTCCCAAACCTTTTTGAAAAGAGAATTGATCCAATGGATAGAAACTTCGCATTTTATGATTACATCCATGGAGGAAACAATGAAAATAAAGGAAACATTAACCATGAAAACCAAGAGCCTAAAGAAACACTCGAAGACAAAGCCAATAGGGCAGCTCAAGATATCGAATTCCTTGAAGTTATAAACAAATTAATAGAGAGAAATAGGGAAAGATATTTCCTTAATTTAGCCCAAGCAGGGGTGAAACTTCCTCATGACTATGATGTTGCCCAACTTAAGAAAGATAAGGAAGATGATAGCCCTATAGGTTCTATGAATAAACAACTAAAAATGTTTCAAGCACAAATCGATATAATGAAGAAAGTGGCTGAACCTAAGCCATTTTCCATTGAGACTTTGTGCCCATTTCCCTTTGATAAGAGCTTGGTTATGGCACCTTTCCCGCTAAATGTGGTCTTCCCTAAATATGACAAATATATGGGTAAATCAGACCCACAAGATCATCTTAGAGAATTTTGTGCTCTAAGTATCAAATTAATGCACAACACAACCTATCTAATGAGGCTTTTTCCAAGAAGTTTAGGAGGCCAAGCCATGGAATGGTTCTCAAAACTTCCACAAGGGATAAATACATTTGAGGAATTAGCCTCCAAATTTGTGACTCATTATTCCTATAACATTGAACAAAAAATCACCATGCTTAATCTATGCAACACTACACAATGAGATGGTGAGTCTTTTCTAGGGTTTCTCTAAAGGCGGAGAACATTCTTCACATGATATCCATGAAGCATACTTGAAAAAGAAAAGAAGGAAATATTTATGAATAACTTAAATATGGAGATGAAATATAGGCTCCAACTTCAATGTCCCCCTACATTTGAAAAGATCATCGAAAATGGGATCAAAATTGAAGAAGAGTTGGTTAAAAGAGGGGAAATCAAGTTATTCAAAGATAATAAAACCTATACCAACACCAATAAAAATCATAAATCTAATTATAACAATAATAAAGGATCCAACAATCACAATGATAAACCAAGACTATGGTTGAAAAACACCAATAAAAATCTTGTGAATGATGGAGTTGTGGAGGCACACAACTTAAAGGCTACTCCCTTTAACTTATCGAGCGGGTCAAACTCAATGTATAATGTCAACCAAATGACCAAAGCTCCTTATAATAACAACAATACTAACCACAACAACAATAACAATCCCTTCAATAATTCCAATGTCAAGAAGCCTAAACCATTCTTTTCCACATACCAGAAAAGAAAATTCACCTTTCTAGGTGAACCTTTGGAAAATGCATTAAGGATGTTAGTGGCCAATAAAATCATTATCCTACTTGAATCAAGGCCATATGAACCCAAAATCAAGCCCAATTGGTGGAATGATTCTCATCTTTGTGAATATCATCGCAAAAAAGGACATAAAATGAATGAATGCATGAAATTAAAATACCTTGTCCAAGATCTAATCGATGATGGAACCATAAAAGTGGAAAGGCCTCAAAATAATGAGTATCATACAGCTTTCAAAAATCCTTTCCTAAACCATGAAAAGGGGGAATCATCAAACACAAATCACAACAACAAAATAGGTAATGAGAAGCTTAACTTTGCCCATACTTATGATAACACCATCAATACTCTAAGTGGTGATGAAAACACCATAAATATGATTGTGGTAAAAGAAAAGCCAAGCGAGGAAACATCTAATGTTGTAACTAGGGGACAAGCATCAAAGATCACTTTATCAGGAGGTGCCCCAAGAATTATCTTACCTAATAAAACCTCATCTTCATCTTCAAAGCAATATAATTTGGTAGACCAATTGCAAAGAACCCCTACTCAAATATATATCCTAGAATTACTCAAGCTTTCACCAACTCATAAGGAGATTCTAGAAAAAGTCCTTGTTGAAACTAATGTGCCTTTAAATTTGGATGCGGATAAATTCCAAAACATGGTAGGCCATCTTGTTGTACCCCATTTTCTATCCTTTTCAAAACAAGATGATATGTCCTTAAACCACCCACAAAATCGACATTTGCATATAGCGGTTTTGATCCACAAACATAGAGTGAAGAGAGTCCTCATTGATGGGGGAGAAGGCCTAAATATTTGTACCTTAAACTTAGTTTTAGGCCTTAGGATTTTTTGAGGAAGCTATTGAACCAAAGAAGAATATAATTATTAAAGCTTACGATGATGAAGAAAGAGCATCCAAAAGTGTCATCGTACTCCCCATCCAAGTTGGCCCAATGAAAAAAGAGACAATTTTCCAAGTCCTAGACCTCAAATTGACCTATAATATCTTATTAGGAAGGCCATTGATCCATGAAATGCAGGTTGTACCTTCAAACTATAGAAATACCTTAAATTTCCATACATGAGACAAGAAGTCATGGTAAGTGGGGACTCAAACCCTTTCCAATATTGCAATAATATGAAATCTATAAATGACTCCTTAGTCCCACATACTCTAGAAGGGTCTATCCCTCAAAGAATAGAACAAGGGCAAGGTTCCAAAGATCTTCCATCTTTGAAAGGAAAAGAAAAGGTAGAAAAAGAAAGTATTGTTGTTGAAAATAATCAAATTTCCACTAACTTGACTACATCGACTAAAGGAAAGGAGAAAGTTAGTGAGGAAAGTGCCCATGATGAACAAAAAGAAGACCAAGCTCGATTTGTTCAAATTTACACCAAGGATGCCCATTATCAAAAGATGGATCATATAATGAAGAATTTTGAGAAGCAATGCCAAATCAAATAGAAAGGTGTAGGTGAATACTCCTTATCTATGATGGATCTACCCTTATCTCCCAAATCCCATGGAAGACCATCTAGTCTACCTCATAAATAAAATGACCACTTTGTGAGGGCAAGTACTTATTCATCCATGGATGAAGAGGACAATGAAATCTTAAAATGACTATATAAGGATGAAGAATCAAGTACCCATGAATAGCACATTCAAAACATAAGCATTCCCACTCATCAATATGGCAAAGGAGTTCAAATAATGCAGAAAATGGGATATAAAGGACAAGGGCCTTTAGGTACAAGAAACAAAGGACTAATAGAACCCATTGAAATGTCATGGAGATATAGTAAGGAAAAGACTGGATTAGGGTACCTAAAACAAGGGTACACTCAAAAGAAGTATCTTAGGGTTTATGATCAAATATTGCAATTAGGTTCCCAAAGTGATGAAGATTCAAACAATTGGGAGTGGGACTCATTGTCAAGTGAGTCTTGCCAAGATAAAGAGGTAGATGTGATTCACACTTATACTCCTAGAAAAGGAAAAGAACAAGCCTCAGAATCAAGTCAAAATTTGTTAAAAAGTAAAGTCCACCAAGATAACTGAGAGGGGGGGGTGAATCAGTTATCTGATAATTATAACTTTTATCATCTTCAAAAACATTAAACCATATAAGAAATATAATTACCAACCATAGAAAGATATTCATACACAATTACACAATAACACAAGATATGTTGACTAGGGAACCTCTTGATCAAAGAGTAAACCCTGGTGGGAATGATGCCCACAAAAGATGCACTAATATGAATATTCCTTATGAAAGGATGGACTCTATTAGGAGTCTTATGAAATACATTCAGTACATATAAATCCTTGTTAGGAGATTTTGAATCCCTGTTAAAATATTCTAACCCTGTTAAGAGTTATGGAAGACAGAAGGACCCACTGCCCAAACAGCTTCAGGGTAAGATCACTGAACTCACTATCCAAATAATCTTTTCATTATTCAATAGAATAATATGTTACCTCTTCTTTGACTATGCCAAACCCCAATCACTACTACATCAGATCTCAGTTTCAGATCTCTGTACTTCGCATGTCTTCCTTCATAATTTCGCTCTCATACTTAGATCTTTTCTTCACTTCATGCATACTGCATCACACATCATCACTACAACAAGGAAAAAGATTCCTTCCTTTATACCACACTCAAATAATTAAAAATGAGTTGACACACAATTACAAAATAAAAGTTTCCACACGCTACACCAAAATTACATAAAACTGTTGGCTTCCAAATACAATAAATCTTCACTCGTGTGACTTCAAAAATTATGCTATCATCCACATCACTAAAAATGTGTCTCTAAATTCCCTTTAACTACGCAAAGCCAAATTCCATCTTGATTAGGAGATATCATCCGATTCCCAAAAACCGCTACTTAGGAACACTGCCTGAATACTGCTTTCACCAAAATGATTATAACTTTCATGAATAAGAGAATTAATAGCTGTGCTCTTAACCATAGACATATAACATATCAAAGAGTATATCCTCAACATCGCACAACTCCAACTATAATATACCACATGCGCTAATCAAAACACTGTCTACTTCTTTGCAAGTCTTTGGTAAAACACTATGTTGACATCAATGACAATCATAGTCATGAATGCAACAACAACTACTACTTAATGGGTGCCAAACACTTCACATTCATTCCTAACAATCTCCCCCATTGGCATTGATGGAAACATAGATGAAAAACATCCAATCTTCCAAAAATCCAATACTGCAACACCAACACTGCTTCTGCAAATCCTCTTCATCAATCAAATCTTGCTTCGTTATCCTGTTCAGTTCTCTCATATTGTTTTTCATGCATACTTCTCCCCCATTGACATCAATGACATAAATTCTATCACTAAGTCAACAACAACTCAATGTCAAAAGACACTATTTAGAAAAATACATTTACTAGAGTCCTCATGACTCAGCTCAGATACACATACTCCCCCATAGAAGAAGTACCAACATCCAGTCCAGAAGAAAGATAGGGCTCATATACCACTGGATGGATGCAACCAACTACATCACTACTCAAAAGTAGGTTGGGGCATAACCCCAAGCATACCTCTCAGATACTCAAATGTATCCTTAAGCAAAGGCTTTGTAAATATGTCTGCTATCTGTTCCTTTGTGCTTATGTACTCTAGTTTGACTTCTTTCTCAACAACTTTTTCCCTTACAACATGATACTTGATCTCTATATGTTTTGTCTTAGAATGTAGTACATTAGTTTTAGACATACTGACTGTACTGGTGTTGTCACAATGTATAACAATAGGTTCAACAAATTTAATTCCAATAGCCTTCAGCATCTACTTCATCCAAATTATCTAGTTACAATTGTTTGCTGCTACTACATACTCTACTTCTGCTGTGCTCTGTAAAATACAATTTTGCTTCTTACTTAGCCAAGAAACTAATCTTCCTCCAAGAAAAAATGCTCCTCCACTGGTGCTTTTCTTATCATCAACACTACCTCCCCAATCAGCATCTATATATGCACATAGGGTAAAATCATCAGATTTTTCATACCACAATCCATAGTCCATTGTGCCTCTTAAATATCTGAGTATCCTCTTTACTGTTGCATAATGTGATTCTGTAGGTTCAGCTTGAAATCTTGCTACAATTCCAACTAAATGTGCTATATCTGGTCTTGTGTGTGTCAAATACTGCAATCCTCCAATCATGGATCTGTATTTGTTCTACTCAATTGCTGGTGTTTCATCTGTGCTAGATAACTTATGTCCGGTTACCATAGGTGTTCCAATTGGTTTACTGTCCTCCATTCCAAATCTTTTCAACAAATCATTCAAGTACTTTGTCTGACTTACAAAGATACCATCATTGTTTTGTGTTATCTGTAATCCCAAAAAGTATTTCATCTCACCAATCATACTCATTTCAAATTCAATCTTCATTTCATCAGCAAATTTGTCACTAGCCTCATCTTCTCCTCCAAAAATAGTGTCATCAACAAAAATAACTATAATCAACAAACCATTTTCAATTTCTTTTGTGTATAGATTGCTATCAATTGTTCCTTTAGCAAATCCCAACTTTAACAAATACTTAATCTCATAAACTTATCCTTAAATCAAATCCAAAACCAAAACAAACTCGGTCGTCACTAATTCAATAATAGAAACATCTAACAATGCAGTCCACTACCTTGCTGTAACTTAACTTGTAAAACATAGTAATGTTTAGATCTAAACATTCACACAAGTATTAACACCAAGATTTATAGTGGAAACCCAATATGGGAAAAACCACTTTGTAACATGCTACTATTATTTTCACTCTTCTAAAGTGAGCTCAGTAAAAAGCCAACCCTGTCAAAGGTTACAATACACACTATTAGGTGTGACCCAGTTAAAGGATTTCAATCACCTCGTTAAAAGTGAGCCTAGTCATAGGACTTACATACACTCCATTAGAATGCAACCTTGTTCAAAGGATTTAACATATGACTGTTAGGTCAACCTCTATTAAAAGGATTTTGACTGTTACAATGGTTAGAAAGTAGCAACAGTATTATTTGAAAAATATACAACTCACTTTGCAAATATCAAATCTGATTTCGTACACTAATATTGGTTTACTAACTTTGAAACTTTTCCATTTCCATCTCTGATGTGCTCGAAACTTTTCTTCAAGCAATCACCACAATTCTCCTTCAGCCTTTTCTACTTATTTAGTCAATAAAACTTTTCTCTTTTCAACATTCTCTGTTCACCATCTACATATATCAAAATACTTAGGTTTCCTTATATTTTCCTCAATTAGGTTAACTCAAATTTTTCCACTTAATCTCAATCGTAGATCTTAGGGTTAGGTCAGATTCATTGAATCTACCTACTTCACGTTCTTCGGCTCCTTTTCTAGAATCATCTCAAATCTCTTAAAGATTTACAATAAAACATTTTTCAATGCATTTAATGCTTCCAAACAATCAATAAATAAAGTCAACATATTTTACATAATCCAAGAATTCAACAATGTCGGCTCCAAAATTAAATTCTCTTCAAATATAAAATTGCTGATGCTCGGTCAATACTGTGATTGTCAACTCGGTCTTTATGTAGAAAGCTCGGTTATTAATAAAACTATTTCCTCGACTTACACTACCTTGCTCAGCAATTTACTGATGCTCGGTCGACAATATATTTTTTCTTGGCATATACTAACTCAGTCGACACTAACATCACTCGACTTAAACATGATTTTTCCTTTCTTTGCTTGGTTAAGCCTACCAGTTTATTCTTCAGTCTTACTAAGATAAATAATATATTATCTCATCATTGTGCAACATAGTCAAGTACACTTTGTAGTATCAAGATAACTCAACCTTTCCCTTAGGTGCTATTGTTACCAACCTTGCTTAGCTCCTTAGCAACACTCAAATAGATATAGTACTTTCCTAAGTAGCAACAGTCTTACCAATTAAGGTTTGACATCAATGACAATACAAAAATTGCTTCAATTGCAGTTTCCAACAATCTCCCTCTTTGGCATTGATGGCAACACCATATGATATCACTTGAATAACACATGGATTACCAACCAATCGAAAAAACTTATCTATCCATCAAAAAATTATGTATAATATCCTTAGCTTCATTCAGAACCCTATAAGCCTCACTTATGTGACCGTCAAAAGTATTCAGATCTCCCTCTATCCCGATTCTTTATTTTAGTTCATCAGTTCATCTCCCTCTTACTTTTTAGTATCATGTGTTATCATATTAGTACATTCTCCCTCTTTGACAAAAATGCCAAAGCAACAACTAAAACATACATCCATCAAATGTAGATAATATCTGTGCAGCTTAGTGTTTCTTCCTCTGTCATCTTGCTTATGACTGATTCCTTGTCTTTGCATCTCTTCACAACTCTAGGCCACCCCTAAAGTGTGACAATCTTCTACATCAATTTGTCAAATTTTCTGATGTAGCACATTTGAAGCAGTGCTCCTAGCTTGTCTAGGCAGCCTTAGTTAGGGGAAGAACCCCTAATTGACTTCTCAAATACTCATGAGCTTCTCTAGGTAAAGCTTTAGTGAATATGTTTGCTAATTGTTCTTTTGTATTCACATATTCCATTCAAACTTCTTTGTCTTGTAGTAATTCTCTCAAGTAGTGATACTTGATTGCAATGTGTTTGGTCTTAGTGTGCTTCTCTAGTTGTCTTCAGTTCAAATTCACATAGTAGACATGTTGGATCCTTAGTCTTACTTCTGGTCTGGATTCCAGTATCTTTGTCTCCAATTATCTGTTCAGGCTTATGATGTCTTCTTACATATTTTGCCAAAATAGGTTCAGCTGTTCTCTCCTCTATTTCATCATGTTCCTCAACAAGATTATCAGATTCAACTTTAGAATGCTCAGAAACCTCTTCCTGATACTCTACAACATTTTCTTGTAGCTTGGCATGTTCTTGTTCTTTCTTGGTACTATTTTCCTGATACTCGACAGCTTCTATCTATTGCTCGGCATTGCTTACCCAAGACTCAACATCAGGTGCAGGTCTGTTACTTGCCTCATCTTCCTCTTCAATGTACACAAAAGATCTACAATCTTCTGGTTCTCTTTTACTGTCAGCTTCATTTCTTTCTGCATACTCATCAATTTTGACATTCACACTTTCCACAATTTTGGTAGTGTTAGAGTTCAAACACTTATAAGCTTTACTTTTTGTGGAGTACCCTAGGAATATGCCTTCATCACTCTTAGCATCAAACTTTCCATTCCTAGTGTCTTTTAATAAATAGCACTTACTTCCAAAGATTCTAAAGTATTTAACACTCGGTGCATGCCCATGCCATAGTTCATAGGGTGTCAGATTTGTACCTTTCTTGATCTGTACCCAGTTAAGAGTGTAGACAGTAGTGCTTATAGCTTCTTTCCAAAACCAAAACCAATATCTAGAAGCTCTTATGGCTAGAAGACCGAGAAGGGGAAAAGAAAAGTATAAAGGTAAACTCCCTATTATATGTCTTGCATACCAAGTTCTAGGTGCTTTCTTTAGTCCATATAATGCTTTCTTCAGTTTACATACCATGTCTCCTTCTTGAGTCAAAGGAAAAAATTTAGGCTACTCAATGTAGACTTCTTCTTCCAATTCTCTATTCAGAAATGCTGACTTCACATCCATCTAATATACTTTGAATTTCTTAAAAGCTGCATAGGCCAAAAACATTCTTACTGCTTCAATTCTTGCTACTGGTGCAAAAGTTTCTTCATAGTCAATTCCTTCTTGCTGTGAGTATCCCTTACATACAAATCTTTCTTTGTTTCTTACAAATTCTCCTTGTTCATTCATCTTGTTTTTGAATACCCATTTAGTTCCAATTACATTCTTGTCTTTAGGTCTAGGGACTAATTCCCATGTCTTGTTCTTTTCTATCTAATCTAGTTCTTCTCTCATAGCATTAATCCAATGTTCATCCTCACAAGCTTCACTAGTAGATTTAGGTTCAATTTGAGAAATCAAACATAAATGTACCTTATTCTGAGTCAGAACTCCTCTGTCCAAACTTCCAATAACTTGTTCAACAGGATGATGTCTTGATAAATACATGTTCGGTGTCATAGTCTTAGATCTTGCTTCAACTATAGATTCTTCTCTAGATTCCTCTCTGGTTTCTTCAACATGACTCTCATTCAACAATTCACTATCAGTCTCATAGAATAATTCAACAATTTTAGTGTTAGTTTTAGGATGAGCTTCTTCATCAGATTCATAATCAAGCATTCTTTCTTGAATTTTGAACTTTTTGTCAACTTTAACATTTGCACTCTCAACAATAGTTTTAGTTCTCTTATTGTAACATCTATATGCTTTTCTCTTAAAAGAATATCCAAGAAAAATACCTTCATCACTTCTAGGATCAAACTTTCCAATATCATCATCTCTCTTTATATAACATTTGCTTCCAAAAATTCTAAAATACTTAACTGAGGGTGCATGTCCAAACCATAATTCATAAGGTGTCTTGTCTGTGTCTGCTCTGATTTGTACTCTATTCATTGTATATACTACTGTATTCACTACTTCTCTCCAAAATGTCTTCGCTAAATCATTCTCAAATAACATAGCTCTTGCTGCTTCAGTCATTGATCTATTTCTTCTTTTTGCAATGCCATTTTGTTTAGGTGTTCTAGGGGCTGAAAACTATCTCTTAATACCATTCACTTCACAAAAAGTGTTAAACTCTCTAGAAGTAAATTCACCACCTCTATCAGATCTCAAACATTTAATCTTCATTTCAGATTCATTCTCAATTTTGTTCTTAATGATCTTAAACTTATCAAATGCTTTAGATTTTTCTTTCAGAAATGTAATCCACATCATTCTTGTAAAATCATCAACAAGAATCATAAAATACCTTTCTCCATAGAATCCTCTAGTCCTAGTAGGACTGCTCAAGTCTGTATGAACAATCTCCAACTTCTCTGCTGATGTGAACTTCTTACTAGGAAATGAACTTCTCTTCTACTTAGCCATCACACATTCTTTGCAAATCATGTTAGTAGGCTTCATAATTTTAGGCATCCCCCTAATTGCAAGTGTAGTACTCACTTTCACAATATTATCAAAGTTTATATGACAAAACCTTCTATGCCATAACCAACTGTCATCAATCTTAGTAATCAAACATCTCATCTTAGTAGGATTCAACTGAAATACATTACCTATGGTTCTAGATCTAGTTCCAATTAGATTTCCATCTTTATCCTTTATAACACAAGTTTTCTCAGTAAACCAAACTTGATATCCCTTATCAACTAACTATCCAACACTCAAAAGATTATGTTTCAATCCATCCACAAAGTAAAC
This sequence comes from Chamaecyparis obtusa, assembly GCA_027943335.1. NCBI lineage: Eukaryota > Viridiplantae > Streptophyta > Pinopsida > Cupressales > Cupressaceae > Chamaecyparis > Chamaecyparis obtusa. The sequence continues at coordinate 22,659 of BSBK01005473.1, forward strand.
ATCATCAGTATTAGTCTTTCCATCAAGAGTAATAGATCCTATACCTTTAATCAAACAAGGTGCATTGTTACCAACTCTAAAAACTCCTCCATCATAATTGTTAAACTTTATGAACTTCTTCATATCTCCAGTCATATGATGTGAACAACCACTGTCTATAATCCAATCAGCTTTCTTTTCAACTTGAGAAACTAAGGCTTTTTCTTCCTTAACATTAGTTTTAGAATTTTCTTCTTTAATTGCTACAAATCCTATTTCATCATTATTCTCAGTATCACTTTCACTTAAAGTTCTTTCAATACTAGCTTCAAGGTCTTCATCATTAGCATAATAACATTCCTTAGATCTTCTAGGCTTGAAATTATTTCTATACGTCTTAACTCTCTTAGGACATTTAGATACAAAATGACGATATTCTTGACAAGTCCAACATTTAAAATTTTTCTTACCGTCTGGTTCTCTTTTCACAAGCAAGGCAATACCTTCTTCAATCTTCTTGTCTTCTTCATTTTTAGATCTATTGCTACTAGCATAATCTCTACTCACACTGATGCTTCTTGACAATGTAGGGAAAACACTAAGAGCACTGAATGTTGTATCCATTCTAGGTAAGTCTCCTGATAACCTCAGGTTCATCTCTGCTACTTCCAATCTTCCAAGAAGAGTCTCTCTTGTAAAGTTCATAGTACAAGGTATAACTTGTTCAATCATCCATGTTGTCTGCTTAAATACATGCGTCAATGTCCTCAAAATTTTCCATATTACTTCATTCTCCATCTTTGTTCCTCCACAAGATTTTATCCTTGCAATAATTTATGACATTCTACCAATATAGCTTCTAATAGATTCATCTTCCAACATTCTTATATCTTCAAATGCACATATCCAATTATGTAATCTAACTCTTTTTGTATGTTCATCACCTTCAAAAGTAGAGTGCAAAGCTTTCCAAATTTTATGAGACTTTTTCAAACATTTTACCTAACTATATTCATTCTTCGGAAGTGCTATCAAAAGTGCTTCTCTTGCAAGTATGTTACACATGAATAGATCTCTCTCATCATTAGAGCATGTCTCAAGATCATCTTCTTCAATGATAGTCTTGTCATTATTTGTAGTCAACTAATAACTTGGTCCTAAACATAATAGATGTGTCTTCATCTTCTCTTTCCAACTGTCAAAATTTACTCCATCAAACTTAGGGCTTTCTTTCCTAAAATTCACCATGGATCTCCTTAAGCTATTAAACTTCTCTTTCAAGGACCCGCTGCTTTGATACCAATTGTTAGAAAGTAAAGTCCACCAAGATAACTGAGAGGGGGGGGGGGGGGGTGAATCAGTTATCTAATAATTATAACTTTTATCATCGTCAACAACATTAAACCATATAAGCAATATAATTACCAACCATAGAAAGATATTCATACACAATTACACAATAACACAAGATATGTTGACTAGGGAACCTCTTGATCAAAGAGTAAACCCCGGTGGGAATGATGCCCACAAAAGATGCACTAATATGAATATTCCTTGTGAAAGGATGGACTCTATTAGGAGTCTTATGAAATACATTTAGTACATATAAATCCCTATTAGGAGATTTTGAATCCCTGTTAAAAGATTCTAGCCCCGTTAAGAGTTATGGAAGACAGAAGGACCCATTGTGCAAATAGCTTCAGGGTAAGATCACTAAAATCACTGTCCAAATAATCTTTGCATCATTCAACATAATAATATGTTACCTCTTCTCTGACTGTGCCAAACCGCACTCACTGCTACATCAAATCTCAGTACTTCGCATGTCTTCCTTCATAATTTCGCTCTCATACTTAGCTCTTTTCTTCACTTCATGCATACCGCATCACACATCATCACTACAAAAAGAAAAAACATTCCTTCCTTTACACCACACTCAAATAATTACAAATGATTCAGCACACAATTACAAAATAAAAGTTTCCACATGCTACACCAAAATTACATAAAATTGTCAGCTTCCAAATACAATAAATCTTCACTCGTGTGACTTCGAAGTTTGCACTATCATCCACATCACTAAAAATGTGTCTCTAACTTCCCTTTAACTACACAAAGCCAGATTCCATCTTGATTAGGAGATATCATCTGATTCCCAAAAACCGCTACTCAGGAACACTACTTGAATACTGCTTTCACCAAAATGATCATAACTTTCATGAATAAAAGAATTACTATCTATGCTCTTAACCATAAACATATAACATATCAAAGAGTATATCCTCAATGTCACATAGCTCCAACTACAATATACCATGTGTGCTAATCAAAACACTATCTGCTTCTCTGTAAGTCTTTGGTAAAACACTATGTTGACATCAATGACAATCATAGTCATGAATGCAACAACAACTACTACAGAATGGGTGCCAAACACTTAGAATTCATTCCTAACAGAATCAAGCTTTAAGTTCTAACCATGAAGTGTTAGAAACAATGCCAAATCCCAAAGCTGAAGAAACTTAATGGGTAGGAGAGCCTTACGTACCATCATGGATACCTACTATAGAGGGATCTAACCCTAGGTTTAACCCAAGAGATTTTTACCCATTAGAAATCCAAGAGGATTCTAGTGAGGAATATTTTGACCCTAGTTCCCTAGAACACCTAGAAGGGGCACATATCATAGATTTGAGTGATACAATGTTTGAACCTTCCAACAAGGTCATATCCTTAAACCCTATCAAACCAACCCAAAACATCAATCCCTTGTCCCTGATCTATCTAGAGTTAATTGAGTGGGATTCTATCAAACCTACCATCCTCCCCACATTCTTGAATGATAACTTGGTGTCCCAATACCTTAATGCAGTTGAACCTTCTTCTACCATGGAATATCAGGAAGAACTGATGAAGGGAAGTATTCAACCTTTTAGTTCGAAAAAAGTGAAAAAAAAAATTAAAAAAATGGAAAGAATCTAATGTTGAAAACCACATTGTGGAAACATTAGATAAAAAAGAGAAAGAAATGAAGAGCGTTTCCAAAGGTGAAAACCCAATAGAGGAACCTAAGGAAGAAGGGTTGGATACTTTGCTCGAGCACTATGAGGAATGATCACCTATCTTAATTGAACCAATGGAGAAAGTGAACATTGGGTAAAAATCAAAACCAAGGATCATACATCTAGCAATGTCTTTATTTAGTGAAGAAAGAAATGAATTTATCAAATTCTTCAAAGAGAAATAGATCAATTTTGCATGGTCATACAATGATATGCCAAGACTAGATCCTAATCTAATCTGATAATGTATCATCTAAACATTAAAGGAGTAAGACTAATCAAGCAAAAATTGAGAAAGATGCATCCACACATAGCATTTCTTGTGAAAGTGGAGTTAGAGAAGTTATTAAAAGTGGGGTTCATAAGAGCCATTGATTATGGAGAGTGGATTTAAAATATTGTGCCTATTTCCAAAGTAAACAAATCTATCAGAATTTGCACATGCTTTAGGGATCTTAATCTTGCATGCCCAAAAGATGATTTTTCTCTACCAAGCATAGATTGCATCGTAGATCTCACATCAGGACATTCCATGTTCTCACTTATGGATGGGTTTAGTGGTTATAATAAATTAAGATAGAACCTGAGGATCAAGACAAAACATCATTTGCATGCACATGGGGGACATTCTACTGGAATGTTATGCCTTTTGGTCTCAAGAATGCCAGAGCAACATATTAGAGAGCCATGACAACCATATTTCATGACATGATGCACAAGTTTATAGAAGACTATGTACATGATATAATTTCTAAATAACACTCAAGGGAGGAACATCTACCCATCTTAGAAAGGATATTTACAAGATTGGAACAATTCAAAGTAAGGCTGAATCCAAAGAAATGTGCATTCGGTGTACAATCAGGAAAACTATTAGGATACATAGTTTCTACCAAAGGAATAGAGGTAGACCCTACCAAAGTAAAGGAAATCATGGAAATGGGGGCACCTCAAAACATCATTCAAATGAGATCTCTTCAAGGAAAGATTCAATCCATCGGAAGGTTCATCTCCCAATTAGCAGAAAAGTGCCACAATTTTACTCAACTCCTTCACAAGGACACAGTTTTCAAATGGGATGAGAGATGTGAAGAAGCATTCACCTTATTGAAGAAGTACCTAATGAATCCACCCAAATTGATGCTTCCAATCAGAGGCAAGCCCTTAATTTTATCCATCTTAGTGACATAACATGCATTAGGGGCACTCTTGGCTCAAGAGGATGAAGCTAGAAAAGAAAAGGCCATATACTACATAAGCAGAACATTGGTGAAGTATAAGTTGAACTACACCTTTATTGAAAGAGCATTTTTGGTCATAGTTTTTTCTTCCAAAAAACTATGCCATTATATGTTATCTCACAAAATCTGACTCATAGAAAAAATTGATCCTTTGAAATACCTTCTCAGCAAAATAATACTAAATGGAAGATTGGCCAAATGGGTCATGGTTCTAAGTGAGTTTGACATAGAGTATGTGGGTTGAAAAGCCATCAAAGGACAAGTGATAGCTGATCAACTAGAAGAGTCACCTTTACAAGTTGAACATCCAATCCAAGTGGAATTTCCAGATTCTGAAATCATTAATGTCGAAGAAAAGAAATGGAAATTGTATTATAATGGCTCCTATACACAACATGGATCAGGAGCAGGGATACTATTGATTACTCCTCAAGGGTATACAATTCCAAAATCATAAAAATTGATATTTCCATGCACAAATAACATATCTGAGTATGAAACATTGGTCATCATCATAAAGTTGGCATTGGAATGGAAGGTAACAGAGCTACAAATCTATGGAGATTCCCAACTACTTATTAATCAAATCGATGATGAATATCAAACTAAAGATAATAATTTGATACCCTACAAGAACTTGATTAAGAATCTCAAGAAATACTTCACTCTAATCACATTTGAAAAAGTGCCGAGGGATAAGAATAAAGTAGCAAATGCAATGGCTACTTTGGTATCACTTCTCCAAATACCAGATCAAAGTGCCAGATATGAATTCATGATAGAAAGAAGTTGAGCAGCCCGCATTTGACCCTTCCCATCCTCACACCATTTTCTTACTAACATGACATGACTCACCATTGTATGGATCCATTTACACATATTTAAAAGACCAAATCTTGCACATGGACCAAACCAGAAATCAAAAGAAAAGATTTATCTGACAAGCCTCTCACTACACCTTGGTATCTGACATGTTGTATCACAAAATTCTAGATGGAATGCTTCTAAGGTGTCTAGAGAATGAGGAATCAACCATAGCCTTACAAGAAATCCATGAGGGAATTTGTGGGTTGCATTCAAATGGTTTAACCCTAGCTAAGAAAGTTCTTAAGATAGGATATTTTTGGCCTTCTATGGAAAAAGACGCTTGTCACTTTGCAAAAACTTGTCATAAATGTCACTACCATGGGAACTTAATCCACGTGCCAACACAAGAGCTTCATCCTATGAATACACCTTGGCCCTTTTATCAACGGGGTTTTGATTTGATAGGTATGATTTATCTTCCATCTTCAAATGGTCATATATCCATCATTACTGCCATGGAATATTTTACCAAATAGGTGGAAGCTGTACCCTTATCCATAGCCACACGAAAGAAAATATCCTTGTCCATATTAAATCACATAATCTATAGATATGGTGTTCCTCATGTCATCATAATAGATAATGCAAAACATTTCAATAACAAGGACTTGAAAGAACTATGTACAAAATTTCATGTGGTACACCACTCATCTTCAATATACTACCCACAAGGTAATGGACAAGAAGAAGCTACAAACAAGAACATCTTAAAAATATTGAAGAGGACTATGGATAATTCTGGTAGAGATCGACACATTCAAATAAACCCTAATCTATGGGCCTATAGGAAAAGCATCAGAATGCCAATAGGAGCAACACCATTCTCACTAGTTTATGAAGCAGAAGTAGTTTTATCTTTGGAGGTAGAAATTCCATCTTTAAGAGTCTCATTGCATGGGTTACTAAATGAAGAAGAGTATAGGGTGGCTAGGCTATATGAATTGGAGCTACTAGATGAAAGACAACAACAATATTTTGACCAGTTAAAAGTGTATCAGAACTGAATGTTAAGGAACTATAACAAACACATCGACCCGAGGACATTCCAAAAAGGTGATCTAGTGTTGCGAGAAAACCCCAAAAATTAAGCATAAAGAGAAAAGAAAGGAAAATGTGAAGCAAACTGGTTAGGACCTTTTGTGATCACTTCATCTTTTGGCACAGTCAACTATAAACTAGCTGATTGTGAAGGAGAAGAGTTGCAAGAACCTATCAATAGTATACACTTGAAAAGGTTTTACACATGAAGCAATTGAAAAGGGATAAAGAAAAAGAGTATCAGAGAAATCAAATGAAAGAGAATCCTATTTATTTTAGATAGTCAAAAGAGATCTTGAAAATATCAAAAACATTGAAAACAGAAAAAGAGAAAACAAATCCGAAAAGAAGAAAAGATAAAAAATAGTGGAAAATTGAGCTTGAAGAAAGCTAAAAACATTCATAAATGATCCTCAAAAAGATGTTGTCTTGGTGAAAACTTAGAAAATAGGTGCCTTGATGATATGAAATCAAAAAAAAAATTGAAAAAAGAGAAAATACAAAAAAATGAGAAAAGAGAAAAAAGTGCCTCGGTGAAACCTAGCAAATAGGCACCTTGGTAGCAAAAAAAGAGAAAAGCTTGAAAAAAAAAAAGAGAGGAAATCCATTCAATCGGTGAAAACCTGGTAAATAGGTGCCATTGAAAGTCGAAGTTAGTCTCATGCCTAGTAGTCATCCTTGTAAATATTGCATTCACCAACATTTCTATATATTGCATAATAAAACCCCGCAGTTGCATTTGCAATTACCTAAAGATTTTGTCACCAAATCTACAAAATGTCCTAAGTCCAACAAACACACTTACATCAAATTGGGGGCAATTCTACTCTAAAGGAGGAAGGATTCATCAAAATAAACATTAATCTGACACCAAATCATTTCATCAAAGCACAAGCAAAACACTTACCTGGTTCATCTTAATCCAAACATCAATCGAACAAAGGTAAAATTTTGATCCAAGATCTCACAAAGAACTTATCTTTATCAGGATGAAAAGTATGCAATGGATGGAACTGTTAGGAATTGTCTCAAGAGATAACTGAGGGGGGGGGGGGGGGGGGGGGGTGAATCAATTATCTACAAGATTCAATTCTTTATCCAATTAAGTATACTTAAACATAAAGCATAAACACAATGAAAGAACACATGAACACAACACCAATATTTTGGTTACGGGGAAACCCAAATAGGTAAAAACCTCGGTGGGACTTGATACCCACTAATATTCTATACTAGTGTATAATGATCCTTGTTAGAAGATCCTTTACCCTGTTAGGAGTAGCTTTACAATATATTAAGTACAATAGACCTAGTCAAGGGTCGGCCCCTATTAGGATTCTTTTACAATTGTCCCTATTAGGGGAGAGGACACACTGTCCGAGAGCTCACTGCTCAAAGGGGTGAAGGCTACAACCTTCTAAATAACAGATACACACTATATCTAGATCTTGATGAACTGTGCTTTGACCTGCCGTCTGGATCAGTTCCAATGAATAGCACAAGTACTTTACTTGATCACATTGACCTTCTTCTGATGGCTTAACACTTTGCACACTCTGCTTTGTTGTGCTTAAACAACCACGAACCACACTTCAACAATCACAAATGACTGCCTATAAATATCTTTCCTCCAAATGATATAATCAAGTCGGCCTGTTAGAACCACCTTGAAATCATATTAGAGAAACCATAACAAACTCCAATAAACATTTTTTCAGCTCTACTATGCACGCAACACATTCTGGTACTTGTCCAATAAGATAATTGTAGATGCATGCTACACACTATCGGCTCTACCAAAACAACTGAATCTTTCTTTGTAAGCTGAATTAACTCATGCACTTTTAACAAAACATCAATAACACTTCTCCAAGCTTAACTCTAAGGGCACATACCCTAAAGATAGGCGCAACTCAAGAACCAAAAAAATCTTTGTCGGCTCTTCTAAACAAATACATGAAACTGCTACTGGAAAATAAAAATTGCATAACTTGATGCAGGAGGAACTTGGGTGTAAGAGCAATCTTGCATCACCCAAAAATATTTGTTTTTGCTTTTCAATAAGGGCTATCTTGTGCAGAGCTGCTATTTCTAGAAACTTTCTATTTTTAGTAAGTTGGTCATATGATCTCGGAATGTTCTGATTTCACATGTGGAGGTTCATCTCTGTCATATCAGCCTGCCAGTAAAGTTTCATGGCTAGATCAAGTCTGGTTTTGAAGATATTGAAAATTTTCGGTTTTGGAAACAGGGTGCAAAAACTTTGAACTCAGTTTTGAAGGCTTTAGAGGCCCCGGATGAGGTCGAATTTTGGGCTGAATGAAGCTTGCTTAATTCAAGCGTTGTAGAGCTCCTCGCGCCCTTTCCGAAATGGGGTTACAATAGTCAATCGGGTCAACTGGTGATGACTTATGGTCTTCGGAAGTTGGGTCACCTGAAATGGCAGAAAATGATTTTTCTTCAAAATTTCTGTTCGGGTTTCAAAATTTATTTTGAGCCGACTTTGATGTAATAAATTGAAAAATAAAATAATTCTAAGTTTGGTCGGCCCTATGGGCTAAATTTCTGGAACCTTCCCAGGCAGTGAAAAATTGCCTATATAAGGAAGGCTGTATTATTGTCTTAGACAGTTCAGAATAGTTCTGGGTAGTAGATCTGGGTAATAGTTCGAGGCTTTGTCCTACAGAATATTGTAAGGGAATGCCCATGTGGCTTTGCATGTTGTAATTCTGAAAATTTGTAATTCCACATTTGTGGAGATAATAAGAAGCCAATTTTCTGTTCTTGCATATTATTGTTGTTGTTTCCCTATGTCTGTTATGTGTTTGTGGTATTAAGGGGAGCACCCTTCATCAAGTGGTATTAGAGCAGGAGTTCCTGAGTGTGTAAACAGATCGCCGACTGTGAGGCAGTTTGCACCAGGACCGTGGTTAGGGTTTCAGCGTGCATCGCGAAAATGCCTCCACGAAGAGAACATGGCGGAAGGGCTGGTGTTGTGACACCTGAGGTTAGAGAGCTACAGAGACAAGTGCGAGCATTGCAAGAAGAGATTCGCAGAGGAATGAATCTTAATGTAAGAGAAGAAAGTGATGATGAAGCGGAAGAAAATTTTGATCAGGAAGGAGAAGGTGAACTTCCGAACCTAGAAGAAGAAAGACTTTTTCGAGCCCTTTCCAAAATCGGGAAGAGACCTAAGATCGAGGTTCCTACATTTTCAGGGAATCTTAACCCAGAAGAATTGATCGACTGGATCAATGAATGCGAGGAATATTTTGAGTATGAAGATGTTGAGGATCCTGATAGGGTCAAATTTGCAAAGGCCAGACTGAAAGGACATGTGAAGATCTGGTGGCAAGAGGTTCAATTGGAGCGAAATAGAAGAGGGAAAGATAAAATCACAAGATGGGATCGGATGGTGGATAAATTGAAGCGACAGTTCATTCTTGTTCATTATGAGCTTGACCTACTAAAGAAAATGCAAAGTTTGAAGCAAGCAGGAAGATCTGTTCAGGAGTATACAGAGGAGTTCTATCGACTCCTCATCAGAACAGGCCATGCAGAAGCTGATAAGGAGAAAGTTGCCCGATACCTTAATGGGTTAAGGCCAAGCATTCAGGAGGAGTTGAATCTAGTTCGAATGAACAGTATTGAGGAGGCATACCAATTTGCCCTAAAAGTAGAGGAAAAGTTGAACAAAAAATTTGAGAGCAGACAAAATGGAAGAGGTCGCGGTGGACGATCTGGTGGACGGTCATATGGTGGCCGAAATGAAGATTCGAAAAAGAAAGATGAGGCCAGTGGCAGTCAGAATCAGCGTGGAAATAATTCCAATCGCTTCCAGGATCAGAATAATAGAGATCAGAGAGGAGGAGGAAGAGGACAAGGATCTGGAAGAGGTGGCTTCCGTGGAACATGTTTTCACTATGGAGAAGAAGGTCATAGGGCATTTGAATGTCCTCAGCGCCAAGGAAGAACAGATAGGAGAAATGAAGGCCAGGCTAGAGTTGCACATGTAGATGAAGATGCTAGATCATCAAATTCTGAAGATGCTAAAAGAGGAGAAACGTTGATTAACAGAAGAGTCCTGTTGAGTGGTGAGAATGAACCTGAGCAAAGGAGGAGCCTGTTTCACACTAGGTGCAAGTGTGAAGGTAAATGTTGTGATGTGATTATTGATAGTGGAAGCACTGACAATTTGGTGTCAGAAGAGATGGTGACAAAGTTGAAGCTCAAGAGACAGAAACACCCACATCCATATCGGATTGCCTGGGTACAGGATGACCACAAGGTCATTGTCAGTGAACAGTGCCTAGTAAAGTTCAAGATCGGCGGGTACCAAGATGAGGTACTATGTGATATCATCTCTATGGATGCATGTCATATGTTGTTAGGTAGACCGTGGCAGTTTGACAGATGTGCTGTACATGATGGTCGTGCGAATACCTATTCCCTGACAAAGGATGGAGTGCGACATAAGCTAAAACCATTGAAGGAGACTGAAGAAAAGGTATGTGGTAATGCAAGGATAACTTTTGTTGATGGAAGGAATTTCCTAGATGGTATGAGGCATGAGCATGTATGTTTTGCTTTAATTCCAAAAGATGGTAAAGAGGAAGTAGAAGATGTTCCTGTAGAAGTTGCAGATTTGTTGAATGAGTTTCAGGATATTGTATCCGATAACGTGCCTGATGGATTACCACCAGTCAGGAAGATCAGTCATCAGATGGACTTGATCCCAGGAGCGAGTTTACCGAATAAGGCAGCGCACAGAATGACACCTGCAGAAAGTGAGGAGTTGAACAGACAAGTACATGAGTTGTTACAAAAAGGATTGATTCGAGAGAGTCTGAGTCCCTGTGCTGTACCCGCGGTATTAGCACCAAAGAAGAATGGAGAATGGAGGATGTGTACAGATTCTAGGGCAATAAACAAGATCACAATCAAGTACAGGTTTCCACTACCACGAATGGATGATATTATAGATTGTTTAAGTGGAGCCGTGTATTTCTCAAAGATAGATCTAAAGAGTGGATATCATCAGATTTGGATTAGAGAAGGAGATGAATGGAAGACAGCCTTCAAGACAAAGGAAGGACTGTATGAGTGGTTAGTCATGCCTTTTGGGCTAACCAATGCATCGAGCACTTTCATGCGGCTCATGAACGAGGTTCTGAAAGAATTTCTGGGTAAGTTTGTCATTGTTTACCTAGATGATATTTTGATCTTTAGTAAGACATTGGATGAGCACATGATGCATATTCGTATGGTATTTGAGAAGTTGAGAGAAGAGAAATTGTTGATTAATTTGAAGAAGTGCAGTTTTGTGAAGAAAGAGTTAGTGTATTTGGGATTTGTAGTTTCAGCAAAAGGTCTAAAAATGGACCCAGAGAAGGTGCAGGCTATCCTTGAATGGCCTACTCCAAGGAGTGCTACTGAGGTAAGATCTTTTCACGGTCTAGCTAGCTTTTACAAAAAGTTTATCAGAAATTTTAGCAGTATTTGTGGACCCTTGACTGAAACGATGAGAGGGGATAGGAAAGAGTTTAAGTGGACTAAAGGAGCAGAAAAGAGTTTTCAATTATTGAAACAAAAAGTTACAGAACAACCTGTTTTAGCACTTCCAGATTTTAATAAGGTGTTTCAAGTAGATTGTGATGCTAGTGGTACTGCAATAGGAGCTGTTATGAGCCAAGAAGGTAAACCTATTGCTTATTTCAGTGAGAAGTTAAATGATGCCAAGAAAAAATATTCTGTTTATGATCAGGAATTTTATGCTATAGTTCAGGCATTAAAAAAGTGGAGACATTATTTGCTTCCTAAGGAGTTTGTTTTGTATACTGATCATCAAGCTTTGCAATATTTGAATAGTCAAGGAAAGTTGAATCAGAGGCATTTGAAATGGGTTGAGTTTTTGCAGAGTTATACATTTGTTTTGAAACACAGGAGTGGAAAGTCTAATAGGGTTTCAGATGCTCTTAGCAGAAGGCAGCTATTGCTGACAGAAATGCAGATTGAAGTGGTTGGGTTCAAGGAACTCAAGAATTTGTATCCAGAGGATCCTGATTTTGGTGAAGCTTGGAAGGCTTGTACAGAACCTGTTACTATAGACAAGACGAAATGGCTGGATTTTATCATCCAAGATGATATGCTATTCAGAGGGAGTCAGTTGTACATTCCACGAAGTTCTATGAGGGAGAATCTCATCAAGGAGAAGCATAGCGGAGGATTGGCTAGACATTTTGGTCGTGATAAAACCCTTGGTTTGGTTAGTGAGAATTATTATTGGCCACAGTTGCAGCAAGATGTGAAGAAGTTTGTACAGAGTTGCAGAATATGTCAGATGGCGAAAGGAGTGAAGCAGAATACAGGGTTGTATCAGCCATTACCTGTACCAGAGAAGCCTTGGGAGGATATCAGCATGGACTTTGTTCTTGGTTTACCGAGGAAACAGCGGGGACACGATTCAATTTTTGTGGTGGTTGACAGATTTTCAAAGATGGCACATTTCATTCCCTGCAAGAAGACTAATGATGCTGTTCATGTAGCAGAATTGTTTTTCAGAGAAGTAGTGAGACTTCATGGTTTGCCAAAGACCATAGTTTCAGATCGGGACACTAAGTTTGTTGGATATTTCTGGCGTACATTGTGGAAGAAGTTGAAGACAGATTTGAAGTTTAGTTCATCACATCATCCACAGACTGATGGACAGACAGAGGTGGTGAATAGGAGTTTGAGAAATTTGCTGAGATGTTTGGTTGGAGATAAGCCAACAGGATGGGATTTGATTTTACCACAGGCGGAATTTGCATACAATAATTCTATCAACAGAAGCACTGGTAAATCACCATTCCAGATTGTATATGGAAGTAGTCCAAGAAATGCGTCTGAATTGAGGAAGATAGATAAAAGAGAAATAAGTAGTGCTGAAGCTGAGAATTTTGCAGAACACTTGAAGAACATCCATGGGGAGGTGAGGAAGCATATTACCAAGATGAATGCACAGTATAAGGCTAAGGCAGATGAGAAAAGGAGGTATAAGAAATTTCAAGTTGGTGATGAAGTCATGGTTCATTTGCGGAAGGAGCGGTTTCCAGTTGGTACATATAACAAGCTGAAAATGAAGAAGTTTGGACCATGTAAGATACTGAAGAAACATGATTCAGGAAACGCATATGAGGTAGAATTGCCTACTGAGCTAAATATTTCACTAGTGTTTAACATTTCACATTTGATAGAGTATCATGAAGGAGGTGTTGAAGATGAGATCACAGCAGCACAGTGGAGTATTCCAGCAACTAGTTCAGACACTAAGGAGATCGAAGATATACTGGACAGTCGTGTTGGCAGAAGCACAAGGAACAGGACATATGAAGAATATCTGGTCAAGTGGAAAGGATGACCTATTGAAGATTCATCATGGCTAACAAGGGTGGAGGTTAACCGTCTTGGTTTTCCTCTGCACACCTGAGTCGTGACAGGGTCACTTCTCAAATTACCCTGGGTGTCTGATGCAGGAGCATCTTGGGTGTAAGAGCAATCTTGCATCACCCAAAAATATTTGTTTTTGCTTTTCAATAAGGGCTATCTTGTGCAGAGCTGCTATTTCTAGAAACTTTCTATTTTTAGTAAGTTGGTCATACGATCTCGGAATGTTCTGATTTCACATGTGGAGGTTCATCTCTGTCATATCAGCCTGCCAGTAAAGTTTCAGGGCTAGATCAAGTCTGGTTTTGAAGATATTGAAAATTTTCGGTTTTGGAAACAGGGTGCAGAAACTTTGAACTCAGTTTTGAAGGCTTTAGAGGCCCCGGATGAGGTCGAATTTTGGGCTGAATGAAGCTTGCTTAATTCAAGCGTTGTAGAGCTCCTCGTGCCCTTTCCGAAATGGGGTTACAATAGTCAATCGGGTCAACTGGTGATGACTTATGGTCTTCGGAAGTTGGGTCACCTGAAATGGCAGAAAATGATTTTTCTTCAAAATTTCTGTTCGGGTTTCAAAATTTATTTTGAGCCGACTTTGATGTAATAAATTGAAAAATAAAATAATTCTAAGTTTGGTCGGCCCTATGGGCTAAATTTCTGGAACCTTCCCAGGTGGTGGAAAATTGCCTATATAAGGAAGGCTGTATTATTGTCTTAGACAGTTCAGAATAGTTCTGGGTAGTAGATCTGGGTAATAGTTCGAGGCTTTGTCCTACAGAATATTGTAAGGGAATGCCCATGTGGCTTTGCATGTTGTAATTCTAAAAATTTGTAATTCCACATTTGTGGAGATAATAAGAAGCCAATTTTCTGTTCTTGCATATTATTGTTGTTGTTTCCCTATGTCTGTTATGTGTTTGTGGTATTAAGGGGAGCACCCTTCATCATAACTTCACTTCTAATCATCAATAGACTATGCGTCCATAACTAAAACATGACTAACATGTCTTCAACATATATCCAAGCACACAAGGCTCCATGATAAATGTATGGATAACTATACACAGAACACTGTCTGTTACTCTATCAGGAACACTGCTGACACAAGCTGCTATATAACTATCTGTACTAACAGTTAACCTCTGTGCCCATGATATTATGCTTATATCATGTCTAAGCTACATATACAAAAAGCTTACTGCATAAGACTTCCATGCATGCTACTTTCCATATGTTGTGATCAATGACGAACATATAGTCAGTACTGGCCTGCTGGCAAATCTCCAACAATCTCCCCCTTTGGCATTGATGGCAACATGTGAAATGAAAAACCACCACCAACCCAAATGAAATTTTTTTTTATAACATTCTCCACTTCCTCTTCAAAACTCCCCCAAGGATGAATCCTTCATCTGCTACAATATTTTCCAATATTTTCCATTTCCTAAACTGTACTGCCATCATAACTGAATGCTGCTCCCCCTTAGTATATTACTCCTATTTTTAATTCTATTTTTGATGACTCTGTATATTACTCCCCCTTTGACATCAATGGAAAAGGGTGCCATTCATTTTAAACACTCGTACTACTCCCGAGGTAGAGTAGTCAACCTTCCATCAGTCCTAGAGGACTGATGCCTTTCCTTCTTTCTTTTAAGCAAAATCAGGGAAGGGAATTACTCCGAACTTCTCCCTGAGATACTCAAAAGTATCCTTAGTCAAGGGATTTGTGAATTTATCTGCCAACTGATCTTTAATACTCACATAGTCCAACTTGACTTCTTTCTCTACCACTTTCTCTCTTAGGAAGTGATACTTGATCTCAATGTGCTTTGTCTTTGCATGCATCACAGGGTTCTTTGAAATATTGATAGTGCTAGTGTTATCATAGTAATTAACAATAGGATAATCAATTTGAATTCCAAAATCCTTTATCATCTGCTTGATCAAAATAATTGTAGAACAATTCAAGGCTGCTGCAACATACTTTGCTTCTACTGTTGACTGAGAAATACAATTTTGTTTCTTGCTTGTCCAAGTGACAAGTCTATCACAAGGAAACACTGCTCCACCTAATGTACTCTTTCTGTCATCAACACATCCTGCCCAATTTGCATCAGTGTACACATGAAGCTCAACATTTTCTAAGTTAGGATACCATAGACCATAATCTATAGTGTCCTGCAAGTATCTGAATATTCTTTTTGCTGCCATGAGGTGACTTTGTTTAGGTTCTACTGCAGATCTTCCAACTATGCCAACTGCATTGGAAATATCAGGTCTAGTCTGAGTAAGATATATGATTTTACCAATCATAAACTTATATAATGTTATATATACCATTGGTGAGTCATCTTCTTTAGTAAGCTTGCATCTAGTGATCGTAGGGATTCCTACTGGCTTGCAATCATCCATCTTGAATTTCTTCAATATCTCTTTCACATACTTTGACTGATTAATCAAAATTCTTTTTTTTGTCTACTACACATTTAGTCCCAAAAAGCATTTAATAGGACCAATCATACTCATCTCAAATTCATTCTGCATTTCTTTGGCAAATTCAGCATTGAGCTTGTCATTACCTCCAAAGATAATGTCTACAACAAATATAGCTACAAGTAGTAAATTTTCAGATGTCTCTCTAATGAATAGATTACAATCTGCTGCTCCTTTCTTGAATCTAATCTTTGTTAAGTATCCATCTAGTCTCTCATACCATGCTCTAGGGGCTTGCTTAAGTCCATAGAGGGCCTTCTTCAATCTGCATACCATATCAGGTCTGTCTCATAAGGTGAATCCTTTTGGCTGCTCAATGTATACTTCTTCTTTCAAATCTCCATTCAGGAATGCTTACTTGACATCCATTTGATAAACTTCAAAGTTTCTTGACTGTAGCATAGGCTAGAAACAACTTAATAGCTTCTAATCTGCTCACAGGTGCAAATGTGTCTGAATAATCAATGCCTTCTCTTTGCAAATATCCCTTACATAATAATCTTGCTTTATTTCTTACTACTATACCATCTTCATTCATCTTGTTTTTGAATATCCACTTTGTTCCAATCACATTCTTATCACTAGGTCTTGGGACTAGTTCCCAAGTGTCATTCTTAATAATTTGATCAAGTTCTTCTTTCATAGCATCATGCCAATCTGAATTATTACAAGCATCTTCAATACTTAAAGGTTCAATATGAGATAGTAAACACACCACTTCACTACTAGCTGAGTTCTTTGCTTGTGATCTTGTTTGAGTTGGACCACATAGGTGTGTATGAATAAGATCCAACTTATTCTCTACTAAATTTTGCTTGCTCCTAAAAGAATTTCTCATAGGCTTTCCCATCACACATTCCTTGCATATAGTATCAACTGGCTTTTCTATGCTAGGTAGATCTCTTACTGCCTTAACATTGCTTATCTTTACTATGTTATCAAAATTGATATGACATAGTCTTTTATGCCACAACCAACTGTCATCAACTTTAGCAACAAAAACAACTTGCTTCTAAATTGAGTTGAAAAACATTACCTCTTGTCATTGAGCCTGATGCAATCATAACACCATCTTTGTTGTTAATGATGCATTTTTCATCTTTGAACTCCAACTGATAGCCTTTTCCAAGTAACTGACCAACATTGAGAAGGTTATGTTTCAAACCATCAACATATAGAACATCATCAACACTATTCTTTCCATAGAAGGTGATGGCTCCTCTACCAAATATAGGTTTATGAGTGTTGTCTCTAAATCTGACCATACCGCCATTGTATTTGTCCAAATGAACAAACTTGCCTTTATCACCTATCATGTGATGTGAACAACCACTGTCTATAATCCAGTCTATCCTTATGTCAGCTTGTGAAATTAATGCTAGCTCTTGATTATCTTTCTTATCTTCATTAACTATCTTGTTATTCATTTTGTCTATAATAGCAATGAATCCAATTTCTTCTTCACCAGATTCTTCATCTGAAACTCCATCTCCAAAATAGTAGCATTCCTTAGAATACGTAGGCTTGTAATCCTTCTTGAAATTTCTAGCTCTAGTGGGACACTTAGATGCAAAGTGACCGATCTTATTACATGAAAAGCACTTAAATGATAATTGACTTTCATATTTTCCTTTTCCTTTATTTTCTCTTTAGGAAATTATAGCAATAAAATCATCTAATGTTTTGTCTTTATCATCATCATCAAAATTACCAGAAGTGTTTGCAAATTTCTTACCATGAATTGTTTCTTTGAAAGCTGTCTCACTCTTAGGTTCTGTCTTTAATCTTGAAATCTCAAAAGATGAGATTTTGCTGATCAAGGTCTCTCTCTTGAAATTTGATCTAAGTTGCATGGTCTCATCAAGGATGTTGATCTTGCTTTCATATTCTAGAGTGAGAGTAGTCATTAACTTGTCTATAATGACTTTCTCTGAAATCTCTCCACCATTGTTTCTGATTTTGGCAACTGCTTCATTAATCCTCTAATTGTAAGCCCTAATATTTTCTTTAGGAAGCATCTCTAATGCATTGTACCTTTTCTTCCATGTCTTTTTGTGAGCATCCCTTTCTTATTTGTCTCCTTCAAATATGTCTTCTAGGTGCTTCCATATTTTGTGGGTTGTATCTATCTTTTTTACTTCTAAAAATTCACCATCAGATAGGGCCCTGATAAGGGCTTTTTTAGTAATAGCATTCTAATGAAACAATTCCTTTTGTGTGTCAGTAGCATCATCTTTTACAACATCATCTAAAGTAGGAATCTTAGCCACTTTAATAGTTACATTAAAAAATTCAAAGGCAATGCACTGCGAATGAGTCACCATCTTGTTCTTCCAATCAAGATAATTGTCTCCATCAAACTTAGGACTTTCTTTCCTAAATTATGCCATCTGATCAACCTCAAGCTGTTAAAATTTCTCTCCGAGGCACTTGTCTCTGATACCAATTGTTAGGAATAGTCCCAAGAGATAACTAAGAGGGGGGGGGGGGTGGATGAATTAGTTATCTACAAGATTCAATTCTTTATCCAATTAAGTATACTTAAACATACAGCATAAACATAATGAAAGAAAACATGAACACAACACCTATATTTTGGTTACAGGGAAACCCAAATAGGTAAAAACCGTGGTGGGACTTGATACCCACTAATATTTTATACTAGTGTATAATGATCCTTGTTAGAAGATCCTTTACCCTGTTAGGAGTAGCTTTACAATATATTAAGTATAGTAGACCTGGTCAAGGATTAGACCCTGTTAGGAGTCTTTTACATTTGTACCTATTAGGGGAGAGGACGCACTATCTGAGAGCTCACTGCTCAAAGGGGTGAAGGCTACAACCTTCTAAATAATAGATACACACTATATCTAGATCTTGGTGAACTGCGCTTTGACCTACTATCTAGATCAGTTCTAATGAATAGCACAAGTACTTTACTTGATCACATTGACCTTCTTTTGATGGCTCAACACTTCACACACTCTGCTTAGTTGTGCTTAAACAACCATGAACCACACTTCAATAATCACAAATGACTGCGTATAAATATCTTTCCTCCAAATGATATAATCAAGTCAGCCTATTAGAACCACCTTGAAATCATATTAGAGAAACCATAACAAACTCCAATAAACATTCTATCAGCTCTACTATGCACGTAACACATTCTCGGACCTGTCCAATAAGATAATTGTAGATGCATGCTACACACTATCAGCTCTACCAAAACAACTGGATCTTTCTCTGTAAGTTGAATTAACTCATGCAATCTTAACCAAACATTAATAACACTTCTCCAAGCTTAAATCCAAGGGCGCATACCCTAAAGATAGGCGCAACTCAAGAACCAATAAAATCTCTGTTGGCTCTTTTGAACAAACAGAGGAAACTACTGCTGGCAAATATCAAATTCATAACTTCACTTATACTCATCAAAAGACTATGCATTCATAACTAAAACATCACTAACATGTTTTCAACATATATCCAAGCGTGCAAGGATCCATGATAACTGTACGAACAACTATGCACAGAACACTGTCTGTTACTTTGTTAGGAACACTGCTGACACAAGCTGCTATATAACTATCTGTACTAACAGTTAACCTCTATGCCCATGATATCATGCTTATATCATGTCCAAGCTACATATATTGAAAGCTTACTACATAAGACTTCCACGCATGCTACTTTCCATATGTTGTCATCAATGACAAACATACAGTTAGTACTGGCCTACTGGAAAATCTCCAACATGAACTATACTTTCAATATGGATTTGAAAATGATGCAAACATTTTCTAAGTGTTGACTTGATTGATTAAATCACGTCTTTCTAGAAAATTGATGAAATTTTTAAAACTAGACAAGCTATGATGGAAGCATGATATTTTTATTAGTTTCTGAATGACTATCTTAAGATCAAAGTTTTAAAATATGTATTATTTGTCTAAGGACATGATCATCAAAGAATCATCAAGGACATGTACATATGGAAAAATGGAGATCTTTGTTTGTTTACACAATAGGATACCTCGGATATTTTGATGTTAAATATCATAATACCAAAATCCACTTGCAACATAGAATCTGACAAAATTGATATTCATACTCTCATGATTGATTTCAATCAGTGATAATTGTACCCAAGGATGGGAAATAAATGGAGGGAAAGGAAAAAGGTATTTATATCATCATGGTTGAACCAGTGATGGTTGTACTAATTTCGGGTTTCAAAACTGCTCAATGATGAATATAAGCTCCTAATTTGTGAATAGTGACAGCTAGCTGCATACATCCTACATTAAATGCATTTAAGGTATTTTCCTTTCTTATCTTGAAAAAATATTTGAAAAAGAGAAAAAGAGAAGGGGGTGGAGTTAATAAAAAATAAAAAATCAAATGTTCATTAAAAACTATATGTGATAGAGTGTGTTGGAAATCAAAAATCAAAATGAAAGGTGCATTAGATCAATTGCATTTAAATCATGTTGCATTTAGATTCATCTCATATAATTATAATCTTACATCCATTTAGGACATTAACCTTAGTTCATTTAGATTCATTGCATTAGGTTTCATTTATTTAAAAATCAAATCATTGCATTATCATTATAGTTTCAGATCAGTAAGTTCATTGTAAATTTTTATTTGCATTAGTTTGCATACATGTAGTTCATTCCATTCATTATCATTTCATCATATCATTAAGTTCATTTAAGTGCATTGCATTAGTTTGCATTCATTTTAAGTTCTCATCGTGTAGTTGCATTAATTACACCATTTTAAATTACATCATTAGGACATTGTTAATTGCATTGCATTCATTCTAAACATTGCATTTCATATAGGTACATTTCATCAAGGTTCATTACATTTAAACATGGAATTATATTCAAAAATTAAGTGCATTAGATCATTGCATTTACATCTTGATAATCATTAATCCATATATCATCTATCATTGCATGTACATCTAAGATCATCCATATATCATTTCTATCATTAAACCATTACATATTCATCATTGTCCATCATCATATATCATAAACATTAAACCAGGTATCACATGCATCCATCTACTCTATGTCATAAATAAGACAATCATTTGCATCAATAGGAACATAAACATATGCATTCATATCATAACATAACATTAGAAAAGTATAAAAACAAAGCATGTAGAGATAAAATCATATAGATTTGCATATCATATAGAGCAACTAGAAAATGAGTCCAACACATGATGAAATCATATAAAGTAAATCTATCAATAAGTATCAGAGTCTATGGTATCATCAAAGTCCATCAATGTATGTGAATCAAAAGTCCATCAAAACATAACAAGAATCGATCAAAACTGAATATCATCTGATAAAAGTGTAAGATATAAAAACATATCTTTGATATATTTTTATATGTATGTTTGTGTATTGTGAGGTGTGTGTGAAAAATTTTGTGAACATGCAAAACTTAATAAAACATAAATACTTATCTTGAAAAGGAGCAGACTCAAAAACCACTATTTTCTGGTATCTGTACTTAGTTTCGGGAAATTCTGCAAACAGATTTGGCTTGGAAACATAGAAATAGAGAAAATCTAGAAACCTTCTATCTTTCTGAGAAAGGTCAACCTTGACCCAAAATAGGGGTAAGATCCTACCCTAGGGCACAATCTTACCCCTAAAATTTGACCTTGACCTACACCATTTTGACAAAAAATCTATTCACGGATCTCGGAAGTTCACCAAAAAGGGTCCTCAAATCTACATTGATATTCACTGTTCCGCACCCGTACTTGCAAGAAAAAGGGTTTTTTTTGTTTGGATGAGGGGTTTGCCTTGGTCAAACCCCGGTTTGGAATCAACCTTTAAAATAGAATTAAAATAGAGAATGCTAGCAAGTAGTAGAAGTAGATATAATAATGAAGCTATGATACTCAATAGATATGCAATTGTATTTGGAATGTAAACAAGTATGTTGATATGAAAGCTTGGACTCAACACTAAAAAATGTAAATCAAAACCTCCATGATTGTATGCTTGGAATCCACCTTCAAGGGAGAATGAATAGATCTTGAAGATGAAAAAATTTATCTTGAAGGAAGATCACACCACCATGATGGATAGATCTAGGGTTTGAATGATGAATCTTGAATTCTTGAACTAAACCCCTCCAAAGGCTTGAAATCTTGAATCCTTCATCTTTAATGGAGAACTTGAATGCTTGAATGTGGATGATGGCTTGAATGATTCCTT
Source organism: Chamaecyparis obtusa (assembly GCA_027943335.1). Taxonomy (NCBI): domain Eukaryota; kingdom Viridiplantae; phylum Streptophyta; class Pinopsida; order Cupressales; family Cupressaceae; genus Chamaecyparis; species Chamaecyparis obtusa. The sequence continues at coordinate 45,024 of BSBK01005473.1, forward strand.
GATTGAGAATACTTGCTGGATGATGGAATACTTGAGAGATGGAGAGCTTACTTGAGATCGAGATGGTGTCAATTGATAATGGATGGAAGATACCAAAAAGAGATGGATGAAGTGAGAGAGGAAGGCTTCCTTTTATACTAGTCTAGGGCACAAAATTATAGAGAGGCTGAAATAGGAGATTTAAATTCTCATTTAAAACTTAACCCCTAGAAATGGACCTAGATTAAATATAATTTAAGAGTTTACCGTTTCAAAATCCAAAATCGCTAACCTGGAAGTGAGAAATAAAACTTTCTAAAATCCAACATCTAGAAACTTCTGGAATATGAAATCTGGACCCAAGATCAGGGTCGAGGTCAACTTTGACCTAGGTCAAGGTCGAGGTCAACCTTGACCCATAAGGTTGAGCTTGACCCTAAGGTCAATAATCTCAGGATTTCAGGTCAAGGTGCCAGAAATAGGCTGGAAAGAGGTGGAGAAAAGGGCAGAATAGGGGGAAAAGCCATGATCCAAGCTAGAGATCCCATGAAAGCATCTGACATGACCCAAAACCACCTACTCGGAGGGCTAAATTAGTCCTAAGTGGAAGTGCTTCCATTTTACAATGATACATTTAGCCCCCACTTTAGCAAGAGTATGGATTCAATACAAACCCTTGGTAAATGAGTAGAAAGATCTAAGTGGATTCATAATGAGATAGAATATCACTTAGTTAAGGACATGAGCCGCCAAGCTAAGGATTCTAACTCAACATACATGCACGAGGGTGTGAAAACAAAGAAAAAACTAAAAGACACAAAAAAGAGGGGTTAGTACAAACAAACCCAAATCAACTAGCAAAGGAAACCTTGCTAAGAAATGCTTCCTATACTAATATCATATTTGGAAAGCTATCATAAAAGCATAAATGATTACATAAGAAAGACAAGAGAAACACTGTAAATAACATAGCTTCATGATCTAATCCTACTAGCATGAAAGAGAAAAGAGAGAAAAGAGAAAGTGATTACCTCGCTCAGTAAGATGCCCACCTTACCGTGAATCACCAAGGAGGGAGAGCCCAACAGGTAGCAAAAAATGATAGTTCACCCAAAAACTATGATTTGTAATTGTAATGCATCTTCCGATGGCTCTTGGAATACCCATGGATCCACCTTCTTGCATCACTATGAATATAAAATGCATGTCTCTTCAGAATTTAGCAACTTATGTGCGTTACCCTCAGAGGATTTAGCATATTTGAAAATTGAAAAATGTGTGTCTCTTCAGGATTTAGCAACTTGTTACCTTCAAAGGATTTATCATATTGAAAATTGAAAAATGTGTGTCTCTTCAGGATTTAGCAACTTATGTGTGTTACCTTAAGAGGATTTAGCTTACTAAAAATTGAAAAATACACGTCTCTTTAGGATTTATCAACTTATGTGCGTTACCTTCAGAGGATTTATCATATTGAAAATTAAAAAAAAGTGGCATAAGGGAGACCCTATATATTCCCTCCTCCTTATAGTGGCTGTCTACTAGACATGATAAGGAAGAGAAGGAGGATACCTACTTCACAACGTAAGGAGATATTATATTTAAAAATAATGTACACTATATTCTTAGCAAAGGGTATTGACCCCTACATCCAAAAGCATAGATAATTGTGAAAAGGATATGTCACTCATGGAAAATGTATCCTCAAAGAAAGAGATCTTATCAACAAGACCCCCACCATAGAAGAGTGCTTTTAGATAAAATATCATCTTTCAAAAAGAAACAACGAATCAATCATCTAGCCCCCTATAATCAAGAGAAAGAGGAATCTTTGAAGAAAGGAATCAAACTCTAACCCTACAACAAGGGAAATAATTTATAAAGAACATAATTGGCAAAATAAATAAAAGGTGATGACCTAGGACAACAACCTCTCATGTAAAAGGATATCCATAGCCAAAACATCAGTCAGTATAATGAAATAATGTTGCAAGATAAATAAATGCCACTATGAAAGAAGGAGGAACCTTGCCCCCCAGAGATGAAAGCAAGGGATACCTTTGAAAAAAAAATTCTTTAGAAAAGATATATTGAATATAAAATAGAATCTATGGATGATTATAAACATAATACAAAACCATAGAGAGGAAGGATAGAAAGAATACCGATTAAGCTCAAGATAAAATATATGCTAAGAGCCTAATGGATCCTAGAAGACTGGATGAAAATACACCTCTTGCCCCCCAGTCTAGAGAAAAGAGGAGAAAATATCTATACTATATCAGAATGAGGGGTATCCCCTATATCGAAATTATGAAGGAATTGTAAAACTACACGAGAGTGAGATATAATTCCTAAAGCAACTCTTTCTCTAACATATAACTTGAAATGCACACAATCAACAAGTAAATGTGTATTACTATAATGAAAAGGACATTTATACTTGGATAGAGTATCTTTCAGCATAGGTTTAAAGATTTATTTCTTGGAATTCATTAATTGAACATACACCTTCTTAGCCACATCTTGAGGAGTATCAAGATAATCCAAGGTAGGTGTTGGAAGAAGAACATGAAGAGGAGGATGACAATCAAAATCAACCACCTTAAATTAAAATTGCGAACAACTAACACCACACATATCTTGCTTAGGGGATATATGAACTGGATACTTAATACCATGCTCATTAACACCAAGCCCTAAACCTTTATAACCTTGTTTAGTCATCATACATGAGGTGATTGTTTAATTGTGTTCATGAGTAAAGGTTGTATAAGGTGGAATAATAAGTTTAGAAGAAGTTTCTTTTCTCTTCCCTTTAATATCATCTTAGATCGAATAAGAAGGGGAAGCTAAATCCAAGAATTCTTGCACATCTGCATCATGAACCATAGTTTGAACCTCATCATAAGTATGGGAAGAACTAGGAATAGTAGATGGAGAATTAGGCATGTTAGGAATATTAGGAATCAAATTAGGATTAGGATTAGGAACTAGATTAGGAGATGGTGTAATCATCTACCAAATTCTTCACATAATCCAAAAGAGTAATAATTCCGCCACATAAATATTTAATGAAAGTTTTGAAAGTAGGAAGACTAGTATCAGTCAATCTCAAAATAGCATAGGCAAGTGAAACATGAACAGTGACAAACATAATGAAATGGATGATACTCTCATAAACATCATAAGTATGATAAAGAGATGCTAAGAGGACGATAATAAAGAAAACAACCACACACCAAAGCATCTTAAAGATCTTCATAATAAATGCAATGCAAGAAATATTTTTGTATTTTGTAAAATATATAGATTTTTTTTTTTTTTGAATGTTAAAATGCAAGAGCATAAAATAAATCTAATCTTAAGGAAAGAAAACAAAGGATCTAACACCAAAAAGAAAGAGTTGTCTATCACGGGTTCACCAAAATGTAAGATATAAAAATATATCTTTGCATTTTTATATGTATGTTTGTGTGTTGTGAGGTGTGTGTGGAAAATGTTGTGAACATGCAAAACTTAATAAAACATAAATACTTATCTTGAAAAGGAGTAGACTCAGAAATCACTATTTTCTGGTATCTATACTCACTTTCAGGAAATTATGCAACCAAATTTGTCCTAGAAACACAGAAATAGAGAAAACCCATAAAATTTTTGTCTTTCTGAGAAAGGTCAACCTTGACCCAAAAAAGGGGTAAGATCTTACCCTGGGGCACAAGCTTACCCCTAAAAGTTGACCTTGACCTGCACTGTTCCGATGGAAAATCTGTTCGCGGATCTTGAAAGTTCATTAAAAAGGGTACTCAGATCTGCATTGATATTTGTTGTCCCACACCTGTACCTGCAAGAAAAAGGGTTTTGTTGTTTGGATGAGGGGTTTGCCTTGGTCGAACCCCAGTTTGGAATCAACCTTTAAAATAGAATAGAAATAGAGAATGCTAGTAAGTAGTAGAAGTACATCTAACAAAGAAGTTATGATACTCAATAGATATGCAATGGTATTTGGAATGTAAACAAGTATGTTGATATGAAAGCATGGACTCAACACTAGAAAATGTAAATAAAAACCTTCATGATTGTATGCTTGGAATCCACCTTGAAGGGAGAATGAATAGATCTTGAAGATGAACAAAAGGATCTTGAAGGAAGATCACAACACCATGATGGATAGATCTAGGGTTTGAATGATGAATCTTGAATGCTTGAACTAAATCCCTCCAAAGTCTTGAAAGCTTGAATCCTTGATCTTCAATGGAGAACTTGAATGCTTGAATGTGGATGATGGCTTGAATGCTTCCTTGATTGAGAATGCTTTCTTGATGATGGAATACTTGAGAGATGGAGAGCTTACTTGAGATCGAGATGGTGTCAATTGATAATGGATGGAAGATACCAAAAAGAGATGGATGAAGTGAGAGAGGAAGGCTTCCTTTTATACTAGTCTAGGGCACAAACTTCTAGAGAGGCCAACATAGGAGAATTAAATTACCATTTAAACCTTAACGCCTAGAAATGGACCTAGATTAAATATAATTTAAGAGTTTACCATTTTGAAATTTGAAATAGCTGACCTGGAAGTGAGAAATAAAACTTTCCAAAACCTGATATCCAGAAACTTCTAGAATCTGAAATCTAGACCCAGGGTTAGGGTCAAGGTTGAATTTGACCTAGGTCAAGGTCAAGGTCGATCTTGACCCAGAAGGTCAACCTTGAGCCCAAGGTCAAGAATCTCAGGGTTTCAGGTCAGGGTGCTAGAAATAGGCTGGAAAGAGGTGGAGAAAAGGGCAGAACAGGGGGAAAAACCATGATCCAAGCTAGAGATCCCATGAAAGCATCTGACATGACCCCAAACCACCTACTCGGAGGGCTAAACTAGTCCTAAATGGAAGTGCTTCTATTTTTTGACGATACAAAAAGAATGCAAGTCCAATCTCTTGATATAAAAAATAAATCATCATAATATATATCAAAGAATGGCTGAGTCATATGAACATCAACTACCCAAACCACCAGTGCCATTAGGACCAGGATATCTATTTGGAGCTCTACTCGAGCTAGCCTGTAGCCTGTGCTAACTCATAGCAGCCATGAATTCCAGCATCATGCTGCCCAGTTGACTAACCTGCTACCTAATCTCTGACACATCAGACTGTAAAACCCAAACATCAGCAGTTGATGCTGGAGCCTCTGTAGGAGGAGCCTAAGTAGGTGGAGCCTATGGAGGAGCCATAGAAGAAGATGGAATGGAAGAAGAAGTGTTGGTGTAATTAAACATTCCTAATTACACTTTACATAATCTTACTTAGGTTAATGCATTGCATAGTAGTTTGTGATTGAGACACCTAGGAGTGTGCACATTTATTAAGCACATGGTGTAGGAGAAATTCCACTTTTGGTGTGATAGTTGTCTTCACATACCTCGTTGTGTGTGAGATCCACCTTTTGTGCTCTTATCACATTATCATCCTAATCCATTGCACATACTTTATTGCATAATGGAGGATGATCCACATTTGGTGGACATGTGATTACACCTAGCATAGGTGATAGCTTATCAGCTCCTTATCATTCTCTCTTATTGCCTTTCCTATATAAGGAGGCCTATTATGTAATCATTTACACATACACAACATTGATTTATTCATCAATTCAATCAAGGTGAATTCATTGGATCTATTCAATCCATCTTTGCATTCATATTTTCTCTCTTGTGCTTTTCTTCAACCTCTAGATCCTTGGTTCAATATTTGCTATTTGCAAATTATTACATGGTATCAGAGCCATTGGAATGTTATTGATCAGCCGATTTGAAGAGAGCTTGATGCAAGCTTTGAAGGTCCAAATCTTAGATTTGGAAACCAGTGTGTGATAGAGGCATCTTGGAGCAGATCTGATCTCACCATTGTGTTCGGGAGGCTGTTTCGGTTAAAATCGACTATAAACTCACCCATATTTGGCGAAAGTCAAATTTGAGGCAAATTTTTTTTGCAAATCGAGCCATATGGCCTGATCTGCACCTCTGGTATGATTTAAAAAAAAAATAAAAAATATTTTTTTATTTCTATTAAATGTTTTAGAATTTTTTTTTAGTCAATCCTTGTAAAAAAGTTTATTTATGGGCTTGGTACGTGCCCTGCAATTATTGTGTATTCTGCGAGTACTGAATAGGTGACATCATCATCATACTATAGTAGCGCGCAAGCATGGGATCTGCGCTCAAGCCTTTTAGCAAGCACAAGCCTCGGCCCCGCTAGGCTTTTCCATTTGTTTGATTAGTGGGTTCTTTGCATATAAATAGGGCTTATAAGCCCATCCCGCAGTGAATGTGGGATATTATCCCACCACCCATTGTGACTGCTCCTCCCAGCTATGCCCACCAAGATCCACAATAGCTCCTTCGATCCGCGGCCTCTTCAAACATGCTGCTCCTTGCTGTAGATCCACGAGCAACGACCATGACTGCACCTCCACCATAGCGCCACTCCGCAAGAGATCTTCCACCTCCCTCAGTTGGTGGCCACCTATGAAATGACCCCGCCTATGAGACTCACCATGCGGCACAGCCTGGGAGGCCAGTCACTGCTACGCGACTCCCCTCTGCCTTGACAATGCACAAGGTGCCACGCGAGACACCTCAAACCAGCAGTGAACTGGTACCTACCATGTGCCACTTAGGACATGTCACCTCCCACATCTGCATTTGCCACATCAGCATTGTATGGCTCTATATGGTTGGCCAAGTCATCAGACATGTCAGCCCGTGGGGGCATTTTTCTGCTGATGTCACCTTTCACATGAGCTTAAATTTGACGACCATCTAGCCGTCAAAATATGGTGAAATTGGCTTTTTGAGACAGCCATTTGACCGTCAAATTTAACATAGTAAATTGCCAACATCATTAGGGTTTGGAGATTTCCCAGCCTTCACCATTTGCATTTTTGGTTTGATAGTCCAACTTTGAGAGGCCATAACTTGGTCATCCGGGCTCCAAATCGGGTGTAAGTTTTTTTGAAATTGGGTAGAATTTCCTGATATTTTGAGTGGTGGTGTTGATTTTGCATTTTGGTGGCCTGATTTGTTAGAAATTGCAGATCTTATTGACTGTTCCTATCTGTTCCTGATTTCTACAACTTCCAGGGCATCGTTTGGGCACATACGGTAACATTTTGAGGTAAATTTTTTTTTGAAAATGCATGATTCTTCATCTACTTTCTAGATCTACAATCAGATTTGAGTGATTTTGTGTAGACATATCACTTTTAGCAATAGGTCATTTTGGGGCTATAATTGCACTTGGTTAATCCTTGGATTTCAGTTTTATGATTTGCATCAGTTATTTGAAGAAGTTATCAGTAGTTATCAATCATTATTTGGTGTTAATATGGATAATTGAAAGGTTAAAATCCTCACTCCATATAACTACCATGAATGGAAAGTTTCTTTAAGTGATCATTTGTTGAGTCTTGGATTGCTTAGAATGACTCTTGGGTAGGATCAAGAACCTCAAATAGGTGTTGTAGAAAGGTGAAAATGGTTTGATCGAAGGGATAAAGCACTTGGCTCTCTTAGATCATCCATCTCTCACGATTTGCACTTTCATATTGCATCTTGCACACATCCTCATGATGCTTCGATCACATTGGAAGGACTCTTTGGTAAACCTGATAGAATGAGAAAATTCAGATTAGAGAATGATCTCATAGGTCTTAATCCTAGGGATTTTGACAATATTCAAGATTTTTTCTCTAAATTCAATACTATTAGATTGGAGCTTTCTTCATGTGGCATTGTTAAAGGGGATGAACAATTGATCTTTTCTATTCTTTCCAAGCTTGGTCCTGATTATTCTATCTTTGTTTCTACATTCTATGCTACTATGGATGCTCTTGGTAGTGCATACAAATTGCCCTCTCTTGATGAATTTGTAGCACAGCTCACAAGGGAACAAGCAAAGTTGGCACACATGGGTCAGTTGAAGCTTTCCACACATCAAGCATTGATTGCAAGTGAGTCTACATCAAAGGCTTCTAATGGAAAAGGAAAGAAACACAATAAGGATCCTAAGCCTCATGACAAAGGTAATGAATCTTCTTCACCAAAAAGTACTGAATTCAAGTCCTCTTCAAGAGAGGAATCATCTAGAAGAAAGAGAGATAAATGTGCATATTGTCAAAAGTTAGGACATGATGAGCATAAGTGTTTTCAAAAGAAGATTGATGAGCTAACTCACATTATTCAAAAACACAACATTAAGTTTCCCTCATCAGTGTCTACTCCTTCTTCTACACATTTGGCAACTTCTACATCTCCATCATCATCCAAAGATAAAGGTAAATGACAAGCACTCATGGCTTCCATACATCCTGAGAAAGGTAAATGGCTTCTTGATTCAGGTGCATCACATCATATGTCATCTTCTATGGATATGTTTTCTTCTATTGAGCCTTGTAATTCTCCTAATATTTTGATGGGTAACAACACATTCATGAGAGTTTGTGGGAAAGGTTCTATTCCTATGGGAGAGGGGACATTCAATGATGTTCTTTGTGTACCATCCTTCACCACTAATCTTCTTTCTATTTACCAAATTACACATGGGGCATAAGATAAAATTGTTGAGTTCACTCCTGATTTTGTCTACATAAGGGACATGGAGACTAGAGATGTCATAGCTATGGGAGTTGTTGATCATACATCTCACTTGTATTCTTTTTCCAATTTTGTTGATAATGATGATGATATTCATGATGTACCCATCCCTTTCCCAAGGGATAATTATGAGGAGAACTTTGGGCACTTGAATCATTTTGTTGTTGAGACAAGTGTTGATCTTCCTACTCCTCCACTTCCTATTTCTTCAAACATGGGCTCTACTATTTCACAGGATGATCATATTGTTTTAGATCTTGCAGAGTGTGATGACTACTTGGATGCATCTTCAACATTTGTTGATTCTCATGATGCAGATTTGGAAGACATACATGAGGGGGTTTCTCTTTCCCTTGATGAAAGTTTCATCATAGATGGGGATACTTCTTCACCTTCTTTGGAGATTGGTGTACTTGATTCTTCTCCTTCTTCACTTGATTTGTCACATGAAGTAGATTCTTTGAGCTTGGAGATTCCTAATCAGTCTTCAGAGATTCCTTCATGGAGAGCTTCATCTTCTTCCTCATTCCATTTGCACAAGGATTGGCTTCTTCATCATTTGATGTATCTATTTCTTCCCAAGGGGAGACATGTTCTTGTAAGCATTGGTTGATCTATTGTTTGTAGGTACTCTTCATCAACATGGGAGCTTCTACATTATGGGGGGATATCATGTCTCCAACTATCCTTCTTATGGGGGGATAATTATTTGTATATACATGATGTATGTAGTGCTTGGGGGGTCTCAAGTACTCCATCCATCCATGCATCTTGTTTTCTTCTCTCTTTTTGGGGGAGGGTTTTTTCATGAGGTTTTCCCTCTTTCTCCACTTTATGAGAGTTATGCATTTCATGTATTGCATTTTGTACATGGGTACCTAACATGGCCTAGTAGCCGGGACCCATCTTGCATTGTGAGTTTAAGTGCATTCCCCTAAGTTGCACTTAAGGGGGGGTGTTGGTGTAATTAAACATTCCTAATTACACTTTATTTAATCTTACTTAGGTTAATGCATTGCATAGTAGTTTGTGATTGAGACACCTAGGAGTGTGCACATCTATTAAGCACATGGTGTAGGAGAAATTCCACTTTTGGTGTGATAGTTGTCTTCACATACCTCATTGTGTGTGAGATCTACCTTTTGTGCTCTTATCACATTATCATCCTAATCCATTGCACATACTTTATTGCATAATGGAGGATGATCCACATTTGGTGGACACTTGATTACACCTAGCATAGGTGATAGCTTATCAACTCTTTATCATTCTCTCTTATTGCCTTTCCTATATAAGGAGGCCTATTATGTATCATTTACACATACACAACATTGATTTATTCATCAATTTAATCAAGGTGAACTCATTGGATCTATTCAATGCCATCTTTGCATTCATATTTTCTCTCTTGTGCTTTTCTTCAACCTCTAGATCCTTCGTTCAATATTTGCTATTTGCAAATTCTTACAAGAAGGAAGAGATGAAGAATATGGAATCAATGGAGGAATAGGATCTTGTGGAGGAGGAGGAGGTGCTGGAGGACCCTGTGCCTGATAAAAAAAAATATGTGCTGTCTATGCATCCACATCAGCAACAACATATGCACCGACTTGCCTGTATACCCACACTCATTGCTGGCCCCATCTGGCCAGTTTGTCCACCCCAACCTAATGGAGTTGTCTAAATGGACCACCCCTCACCCTCATCCAACCACCTCTCATACACACACTACCTCTGGGAGGAATAGGAGCAACATCAATCACAGGGATAACAACCTGGCCTCCTCGTCTAGCCTGTTGCCGCTATCATCCTCAATGACCCCATCTTCGGCCACCATCACCACTATCCCCACTGTCATCATATGAATCCTCCTCAATACTAGCCACTAGCTTAATGAGATCTATGAATCTTAGAAAAGGGTTCTAAAAGAACCACTGTGCATAATCATCAGTCATCCTCACATCAACAATGTGGTCTCTCATATCCCATGCAAGGTGGGGTAGCTGTAGAAACTCATCACGCATTGTCTGATAATCAATCTGAGGGCCCCATAAGGACCTCTTGACCTGTACATGAGCATATAATGCCAATACCTATGACATCCCCTAAATATGGCCAAACTAGTGTAAAAATTTTAGGAAGCAAAATCTCTCTATAATCAAGGGAATTTTTCCCTATCATCCATCAAGGCATGCACATGTATGATAGCTTTGCTGCATCCCTCTGACCATGCCTCATAATTAATATATGGTCACTAAACTACCTGATTAAATTTGTCAATGATATGATGCCAATGGTCTAACTTGCCTCAAGTGGCCTGCACCACCATACCTTTGTACATCTAGGCAAAAGGCCAACCTGCATTTTGATGCCGAACTGATATAGGATGAGTGACAGGGATATGCTCCCATGTCCATCACTGAAGAAGGACCACCCTAATAGAAAGAGTGGCCCCATGATGATAAACAACATCATGTAGCTCATGGTATAAATGAGCTAAGACACAAGATCCCCAATCAAATCTATGAGTATGCACAATTAGATCCTCCAAAATCCTACCCCAACCAAAAAAAAATCCATGACCATGCCAATCAGGAATTAGAAAGCCACCAATGAGTGCACCAAGAACTGTATGAAGCACAAGAAATGACAAAAAATGAGCCCACCAAATACTCTCATCTCCGATAGTGGGGTCTACAAGTAAGCATCTGCATACTGTCCCATCATAGACCTGATCATAGTAAACAAGCTCCCCATGTGTAGGGATGTGTAGCAACTGATAGACATCCTCAGAGTGATGGTCATCTCTCCCATCAACAAATGAAAATTATTTTGGTCAGAGTGCCAATGCTCTACCATAATGGTAAATAAACCTCGATTCATGCAGAATCAAGGGCAGAGAGAGAGAAGGAAAGATAAACTACATCTTCTTATAATTGGCACTCCACTTCACTCAAGTCATCAATCATCTCAAAAGGTAAAGGGTATAAGCCACAGACACAGAGCTTTTTAAGCTCAGCCTGCAAAAGCAAGTTAAATACATCAGATATCAAAATCATCACATATTGGATCATCTTAAGTCAATCAACAATCAAACCTAATCAAACCATAATCAATTTTCTTGATTCTACCCAGAGAGGATGGAAAATTTATCATCATCCACCATCTAAATAAAGATTGACCATCAAACATTCAATATGACATGACTCAACTAACATCATAGGACTTGCTATCAACCAGACTCAAAACCTAAGCCAATCAAATGATTGACAACATCAAACAGATCAGAAAATTGACTCAGAGGCATGCAAATTTGACCAAATAGTGTACACACGCTATTTTAATGCTTAAAAGTGCTGAAAATCAAACACTTAGTTCAAAATATCAAATGTGCTATAGAAAATATCATACGGGCTACAAAAAAAGTGTAAGTGCTACATAACTTAGAAAGTGCTATGGGAAACCCCTATACATGCTGCTAAAAATATTAAATGCGCAATCTAAAGTATATGCACTACAGAAAGAGATGAATGCAAAATGTGCCCTAGTTCTAGCATTTGTAAGCGCAACTAAATGTTGTGTACGCTGCTGCAGAAAATTGTGAATGCACAACGAGAAGGGTATACATGCTGCTAAAAGAATTGTATGCACTATTTAATTTGAAAAATGAAAAAATATAAGCTTTTCCTAGAAAAATGCAAAATTTTCAAATTAAAAGCAAAAATCAGACAAAGAAAGTTATCAGGGTACATACCATAGGTCCGTAGCCAGGTGGATGAAGATATAGAAACCCTCACTCAAACTATGCTCTTGGATTAGGATCACCATCATCAAAAGGCTCAAAAGGGGGTCAGAGCAAAAAGTCAAAAGGGAAGGTAAAAATGAATAGTAAAAAGGCCTTTTACCCCTATATATAGCCCGGTTTGACCTAAAAGGGGCATTTTTTAACCATAAAATGACCAGGGACCTAAAATTTTCACCCATTCAGCAAATCAGGGGCATTTGTCATCACATCAACATGAATACATTATCAAAAATGAAATCAAAATTCTTTATTAATTGAACTCATTCAATGCTAATTGATTGAAAACACAATATCTTTCACCTATATCAAATTTCATTTCATTTCTGAGGGGGCATACACTTGGATAATCAAGGCTGACATCATAATCATCAAATCAGGAGCACACCATCTTCAATCAAAGCTTAATCTTTCATCAATTTTTTTCACTTATCAATCAAGTGAGGCATCAAACATCGAATCAGATTGAATTAGACATCATATCATGTGACCTATCATCAAACTAACCATAAAAAAACATTAAATCAATCATAATTGCACCAATCCTAACATCAAAATCTACATCTTCTATCAAGCATCAAACCAAACACAAATCTAATCATGACTTGACATCAAATGATCAGGACATTCTTTGAACCGATACACTTCGCACATCGATTCAAAGAGGGGCATTGTAATCACCCAAAAATTTACAAGATTAAATCATGTGAGCAACCAAGGAAAAATCAAGGCAATAAAATCAAATCAAGCTAAAATCAAAGCTAAATTGAAATCAAGCCAATAATCCAATTTAATTGAAAATCAAAAGTCATTAAATCAATTTAAATCCAATAAATCATGATAAATCAATAAATTGTGTAGTTAATCTAATTAATTATATAGTTCAATTTAAATCAAATCAACCCATTTAAGGGGTACACATAGCTAAACAAATTAAATAAATTCAATTATTAAAACCTAATTTTCCCTCAACACCACATGGGAGGAAAATGCCTCAACCAATAGGATTTAAGGATCAAGCTCACATGGATCCAGCTCAAAATGAATCTTAGTCACATATAAGGTGAGAGCATCTTGTCCACCCATTTTGTCTCTTTGTCCCAAGCTTTGAGGAAAATTCATTTAAATTGTCTCCAAAGGTAGAACCATGGACTAAACCTCAACTCAACCATGATCAAATCAACTACACCACCTACCCTTGCCAAAATCTATAAAAGCAAGGATAAAATCAATCAACTATCATGCACAAATATGAGAATAGCATCAAAACCTCTTGCAATTTATAGCTAGAAAGACAAATTTAGGACTAATTAAGGCTAATTTCATTTGGAATTGAACTTTTTAGCTGCTTTATCATTCATTCTCATTTTAGGGCTGTCACTAATGGAAGCTTGCTGAGAGCTTTGCATTAGAAAACCTAAATAGAGGTCCATAAAGCGCTCAATTATAAATTATTTACTTAATTAGATTGCTATTTGTGTGTAATTTAGTTCTTATATTCATTTATTTGCAATAATAACCCTATGAAGGTGCTTCTCATAGCACACAAAATGACACCATTCAAATCCATTCATCAATGACAGGCATCAAGGTTCTAAGAATTTTACTCACAACAATATCTTCATCAATAACACCCCCCACTCCTCGGATAGGATTGACAATCTCCTTGATTCAGTTACTATACTAAGAAATGTTCTCACCTTCTTTCATCTTAATGTCATCAAACATTCCTCTAAGGCTCTCAGATTTTGCTATCATCACATTCACATCTCCTCCATGAACTAGTGTAAGTTTATACCACATTGCTTTGGCTGATGTACATGTCTTGATATCTTCAAATTTAGCATCTATTAAGGCAACATTAATTTCAATCATTGTCATGTTATGTCATGTCTATCTCTCTATAATGCCCGACCAAGGCACCCTCAGTGTGAGGAAAAAACTCATCAATCAAGCATATATATATAAGTATATATATGTATATATATATATATATATATATATATATATATACACATACATATATATATATATACACATACACATATATATATATATATACACACATACATAATATATATATATACATACATACATACATATATATATCATACATACATACAATTATATACACACACACACACACACACACACACACACACACACACACACATACTTA